>RJWJ010013660.1:0-39457 GCA_004363605.1 Indri indri | reverse complement strand
AGGTGTGGTGACACGCACCTGTAGTCCCAGCTATTCAGGAGTCTGAGGCAGGAGGATCACTTGAGCCCAGGAGTGTGAGGTTGCAGTGAGCTATGATGACACCATTGTATTCTAGCCCAGGTGACAGAGCAAGACTCTGTCTCAAAAAAAAAAAAAAAAACTTATCAATACCACGCATTTTGTTATCCAACTGTATATATTATTATTTTTCATTACCAGTATGCTAATCTGGACTCCATGACCAAACTATATGATCTTTGAAGATATCAAATAGTGGAAATATATCTTTTGTAAGTCCTTCAACAAGTCCTAGTACTGGACAAAAATGTCATTAATAAGGAATTGAACTGAATTAAAAGTAAGGGTTTCCTTAGTCATTTTAGCTCTCTGCCAACTATTTTAGATTTGATTTTCCATTATGGTATCTTTGAGAGCACTCTTTTAAATCACAGTTATGAAAAGTATGTGTGGCAGCAGGCAGCTCTTAGGATCCTTCCACTTGATGACAGTATTACAACGCAGTGGTTCTCAAAGTGTGGTCCAGAATCAGCAGTATCAGCATCACCTGTGAACGTGTTAGAAAGAAACATTCCTGGGCCTACCCCAAACCTACTGAATTAGAAGTTCTGAGGGTAAGGCCCAGCGTTCTGTTTTAACAAGCCTTCCAGATAATTGTGATGCATATTAAAGTATGAGAATCACTCTTGCAGTGGGGAGAGTCTTGGTTTTAAGGTCAGAAAGTTTTTAGGAGTTTTTAGTACTGACATTTACTAGTTGTATATCCATGAAATAGTTACTTAATTTCCTCCAGCCTCTCTTTCCTCATCTGTAATATGATAATTCCAACCCTGCCAACCTTCTAGGAATGGGAGAGGCAAGTCAGATAATATTTACTCCATTCTTAAAAATTGTAAAAGTTTAATGGTGAAAACCACAAGTACTGATGAGTGGCTCTGTACTCACAAGGTAGAATGGGATTAAACACAGAGTAGGATGCTTTCACTTTAAATTACTTTTCTTCTTTTTCCTTCCTGTCCTGGACTATTATTCTATCTTGTGTGGCAGGCCTTTGGTTTCACAGGTTCCTGAGCAGTGGCTTATGTCACATTCCTAAATCGGTGCCGGATTATCTGTGTAGACTTCCCTTCCCCAGCAATGGCTGGCTTTAAAGTAATTTTTAAGACCCAGGTAATTTCACAGTGACACAGCTGAAAAACCCCCTGTCAACTATTAAAATTAATATGTTCAATAACTTCACTAATAAAGGTAAAAACTAAACCAGGAGAGTGTAAGCCAATAAACCAAGTTTCAATTGCATTTAGTAAGTGTTCACTCAAAATCAAACCATATTCATTTGAGAGTTCAGCTAGTGAAGATGAATTCACTGCATGGGAAGTATTGTCCCCAAATTGTAAATCTGGCGGAATAAAGGGGCACTAAGGAGGAAGCAAGCTGTGTGTGTACTGAGCGGGTAGCAAGTGAGCAGAGCAATGAAGGTGCTATGAGAACCCAGGCAATTTAGCAAGGCTGAGCAGAGGGTGCCTATGCAGAAAGAAGAAAATGCTCCTTGGGAGAATTCAGGATAATGTTTTTGAGTCGCAGTTTACCAAGCCCCAAATCCACATTAAGGGAAAGAGTGAGCCTGGCACCCAAACAGAAACAAGCCCTGCCATCTAGGATGAGCTAGCCTAGGAGTTCTGATCAGGTATATGAAGCTATTGCTTAATTCGAACTTGGGACAGACCCCTGCTGTCCTAGGCCAGGAGCAGGGACAGCCAGGCCTTCTCTGGCTCTGCGATTAGTGGTGCAAGACTGGGCAAGTCATTTCCCCTTTCTGGCATTAGTGTACCCATTTTGTAAAATGTGAGGGTTGAATTCCTAGGTATTTCCAACCCAGAGATAAAAAGGTTGAGTCTGGAAGTAGGAGAAAAGGGGATATAGTTTAAGGAAGGAGCCTGCTGTCTTTAGTAATGGGAGGGGTGGGGCCTGTGAGAGGCCGTCCCTCTTCGTGAAGTGTCCATTGGAGTGGCCACCACTGGACACAGTTGTGGTGTATATAACACTGCATACTGTGTAGGGATTTGCAAGCTCACATCACAGCAAACTGATGAGTGAATTTTCTGAGTATTAATAATTGCACAGTGGACACTAGAAAATAAGTAATATAACTCAAGAAAAATGAAACTAGCAAGAAAGGTGCATGTGTTACCGACTGCTTAGTTATTTTGCAGTTTCTGAGGGACAGGAGTGGCTCTGAGTCTGCCCCAATGCTACAGTCCTCTCATTCACATGGTTGCCGGCAGGATTCAGTTTCTTGAGCCATTGGTCAATTCCTTGTCACGCGGGCCTGTCCATGGAGCTTCTAACAACATGGCAACTTGTTTAATCGATGAAGCAAGCAGGAGGACAAGAGAGAGTGCCAGCGAGAGAGAGAATGCTGGCAAGACGGAAGTTAAGTCTATTGTAATCTAATCTCGGAAATGATTCCCATCATTATTCCTGTATTCTATTCCTTAGAAGCAAGTCATCAGGTTTAGCCCACACTCAAAGGAAAGGGATTTACATAAAGGAGTGACTACAAGAAGGTGGGACCATTGGGACCCCATCAGAAGCTATCCTGGGGGTTCATTTTCATCTAGAGAATCTCTCAAGCTCTGAGGTCAAGAGGTACGATAGTTACATGGCGAAGAGATGCCAGATCTCCCCATGTGTGTGGGCTATGCCTGAGGGTTCCATTTTCTCAAAGTATTTATTCTTTCAGTGAACAATATTTATTAAACATGCTTTTACTTGTACCAGATATTGTGCTAGGAGCAGGACATACTAAGGTGATGATAGGTTTTTCTCTGCCCTTGTGGTTGGAATAGGGTGGTGGTGGCAGCAATATTTATATACATATAAATGAGACATTCCCCCAAATTATCTCTGCAAACCTGCCCATTGAATGAAATAGTCCTAATTTTTCAATTCTACCTTTATACATGTGGATCAAATGCCATTATTATGAATTTAATTAAACTTTAGGAACACTTTTATTAAAATGTGTTTGCATTAAAGATCACTAGTAGCCCATTAAATATTTTATATGCAAGTATTCATGTTCACCATAGAATAGAAAATACAGATAAGTAAAAAGAAGAAATTAAAATTATTCATAAATCCACCACCCATAGATAATAATAGATAACAGCTAACAGCATTTTCTTCCAAACTTTTTAAATGCCTGGCTCTTATGGTTTTTTTCCCCTTCTATACCTGCCTGATGCTCTTAGTAGCATAACGTGAACATGGTGAGTCATTCATTTCCTGTGAGGTGTTATAGAATGTAAGTGACAATGGCGTTCGCCCTGGGAGTGAGCCTAGCTGTCGAGGCTCTGGTGCAACTCCGTGGCATCAGAGACAATGACTAGTTTCCCTTTTTTCTCGTGTCTAATCCGTCTTTCCCTTTTGTGCATTCTCTCTTTAACCCATACACTCCTTCCTGCCTCTTCTCTCCACCTGTCCTACTTTCCCTCCTCCCGTTTAAGCTTTGTCTTCCACCTCGGCTAGCATGACCTTCCACCCCTTCTCCCCCTGACCAACTCTCCTCTTCATCCTTCATGACCCAGTGCAGTGGTCAACATCTGTGGGAAACATTCCTTGATCCTTGCAGACTCTGAAACACTTTCTCCTGAGATTTTCCACAGCTCTCTCTTCTCACCTCTATCCTACTCTCGCGTGAGCATTAAACATTTAGGTGTCTACTTCCCTAGACTAGAGTCTTCTTATTCATCTCCAAATTCCCTGAAAAATATGAAAGGGTTTCCGTAATGTTTACAAAATGAATAAATAAAAACTCAAATCCTGTCCCGAGTTGCTCAGAAGGGCTATTCACAAGCACAGCTTGGGACCCCTTGGCAAGCCCCTGGGCTATCCAGACTTCTACCCTTGATATGCAGGCACTGTGAATCCTCCGGGAAAACCTCTCCAAAGGCTCAAATCCAAATCGCGCAGACAGGTATTGAAGAATGCAGCCAAAAAGGGAAGGAAGTTCTTTCAGGGAAGATAGGAAATGGGCAGCATATGAGAATAGGGGTCTTGGAAACGCTGTTTGTGATGGCCCAGAATCCACAACGAAGGAAATGTGCATTCTCTAAGACAAAATTAATAGGCCTACGTCTTTAAAGAGAAAACTAGAGCTGCTTCAGGGACATAGACACATAGCCTGTGAGGCTGACTGAAGCAAGACAAAAGAGGGGTTTTTTTTTTTTCTTCAACTGAGGGCAGCAGTCAATTCTGCAGTCATAATTCTGATACTCTTCAATGAGCTGCTGGGAGGGAGGAGGAGATCAGGAGGCTAAAGAAGAAAGGAAGAAAGAGAAGCAACCACTGAGTGGCCTGGGAGGGAGCTACCCAGAGAGCAAATAAATGCAAACGAACTGAGCTGATTTTTGTTGTGATGACAGATGAGTTTCCTGCAGTGTCCTGAGAGCAGCCCAGCAGGGAAAGGCGGAGGGGCAGAACCGGACCATTGTGCCAGATCTAGGGAGTGCCACTGCGTAACTGCTAGCTTGTCTATCTTTAGAGAAAAACACCACCAGAGTTCAAGTTGGAGGGCTGGGGAGACGGCTCGCTCTTGCTAGTCTGATTTGTTTTTGTGTCACGTGTTAGGGGAGTAGGATTATTTTAAGCTAAAAACAATTATACTAGAATCTCAGCTTTTAGTTCTTTTTTATTATTTTGGTTTGCCCTATAATCATTATGGCTTGATGGGCTTAAAAAAACACCTACAGTTTCCTGACCCCCGCCGCCCCCGGCTTTTTTTTTTTTTTTTTTAATTTAGAAAATTAGAGGCAACATCTGACTGCCAATCTTTATTAGGGAGTGAAATTTCTGGCCCCTTGTAAACATTTAGTTTCAGGTGAGATACAGCTTCACAGTCACACAATCAAGTGTCTTCAAGTGACTTCAAGTCACACATCAGGCATTACACAGGGCTGGGCAGCCTGGATCGTGTCATCTTCATCTCCCTCCTTTATGCTGTGGTTCCACTATGGTTAGTGTGACCTTTGCCTTTTCCCCTCGGCCACCGCCTCCTATCCTTCGTGGCCCAGTGCAGTGGTCAGCATGTGTGGAAAGCCTTCCCTGACCCTTACACTCTTAAACGCTCTCTCCTCGGATTTTCCCCAGCACTCTCTTCTTACCTCTGTTATTGTCCTTATTTCATGTGACTGTCAACACATTTAGGGTGCTGGACACGGGGCCTCTGTGTTGTGTGCACCTGCTGTGGCTTGCAACCCAAACAAGTCCTTGCTCCTGACCTCCAAATCTATTTTTGTTGTTCTGGGAGGTAACCCTTACCTTCCGCTCCACTTTGCTCTTGTAATAGGACTAAATGGGCCACCTTCGCTTCTACTCAAGCAGCATTTGATGAGACCAGTCAGCGATGACGAGCAGCCGTCATCCCCCACTGAGCCAATTCCACTCGGCAGGATTGCACTTGCCCACCTTGATAGGTGGCAGGACAATTACTGATCACCTTCTAGACCAGCTTCAAAGCTCCCTGTACCCTGGCAGCGAATGAAATGCACAACCTTCCAACTCAACGACATTTAAGGCAACCACTCATTGGTTCAGGCAGCAAAATAAATTGGTACTCAGCTGCTCCCAGTCTATTTTTCTGGTTAGAACTATAAATAAAAGAAATGATTGTGCCCCTGCTTGTGTGACACCAATCTGCCCCCTCCCTCAAGCAATCGAGTTCTCTTGCTCTCTCTGGCTTTGTTCTGGTCCCCCTGAGGAACAGAGTGTTAAGGATTATATTTGGAGGTTGCCTAGTGCTATGTGTCTGCATTCGAGTCCTAAACACACAGATAAATATAATAAATGAATAGGTGTACATTTAAATTACATAGCCACCCCTACTGAATTTGTCATTCATTCATATGAAAAATTTTCTACTAAATATGGTAACTCCCCAATATTCTTATTTAGTCTTTTATTCATGGGACTAAGCAGCATCACTCAATGGTGACATTTAAATGACAGTTACTACAGTAACACAGAGTAATGACCTTGTGAAGTGTGGTGTATTGGTGTGCTTATCCAATAATTTATAGATCCCATAAATACTAGTTATGATGTATGAGGAGAACTCATAAGGCAAGATATGTGTTTCCCACACAAAGATTGCGAAACATAACATTTTAAAAAACATGTCCCAATACTTGCTCCCTGGCTCTCCCAAATTCCTTCTCTTCTAAGCCATAAGTGTTGTTTCCCCCCTATACTCAAACATTAAAAAGGAAAAGAAAAAAAAAAACATCTTTCCTCCTTCCCACTCCCCAAAGCACTGATGTCTTTGGTCTGTACAGACACGAAGGAAAAAAAAAAAAAAACGAAATCAGTCAAACCAAATGATCTTCACCCTCTTTCAAACTAAATCTGCTTTAATCAGTGTGCTAGCACATTCTGTCAAACTCCCGACTTTATAAAGCAATACATTATTTCCTTCAGTTTCGGCAAAAGCTAAAGACTGGCCAGCCCCACGCCGACTCCACACAGAGGCTGTTGCCAAGTTCATTTCCCGGCTCAGCCAGGAGGCCGCTCCCCGGCCCCGCTCTAAATTAATAAGGCCAATCAGGACTGCACAGAGGCTGGACGGCCAATCACTCTTCTGCAGGCTTTTGCCGTCTTCTCTGCGGTCAGATAAATCATGTTAAAGCTATTACACCAATGACCATAAATTAGGGGGCCTGGCGGTCCGTCCCTCCCAAGGACACCGCAGATTAAGATTATTCCGGCGGCCGCACTCGCCCCGCCGGGGGTCACTGCCGAGGGGCGCGGGCGCTGCGCTCCGGGGCGGGGGAGGGAAGGCTGGAAGGCGAGGCCCCGGGTTTTGTGTTGCCCGCGCTGGCCTCGCGCCGCCTCCCCCATTCCATTTCGGCTGCTCCCAGCTGTTGGCTCGGCTGCTCCGAGCCGGCCTCGATCCCCCAGGTGCGGGGCCTCCCATCTGCGCTGCTCCCCGAGACTATTTACAGCCGAGGGTAGGCCGGTGATTGCTGGGACGGAAAACTCATTTCTCAGCCTGGCTTTTATTTACACTCTTATTAAGGAGCCTTTCACTCGCGCCGGAATGGCAGCGAGGGGCTGCGGCGGCCTTGCGGCCACAGGAGCGTGGGCGGCGCGCGGGGAGCCGGGCGCCGGGTCTGCAGCGGGCGAGGGGCCGCGGGGTCCCCGCCGCACCGGGAAAGTTCCGCGCCGGGTGGCTGGATGCGCGCTCCCTTCCCCCCTGCAAGGGCGAAGCCCGGCCACGCTCTCTTTGTAAGCGCAGAATGGGACGCAAAGGAAAGAGTGTGTGCTCTCACCTCCCCCTCAAACCCCCAGGAGAGATCCGGCCCCCCCCCGGCCCCCGCCCCCCGCGATTCCCGCCGCTGGGAGGGAGCCCCGCGCGCCCGCCCGCTCCTCCCTGCGGCGGGGATGGGCTCCGCGGAAACGACTCCCAGGAGGGCAAGTTCCCGGCTGCTCTTTCCTTTGGCACCGGCTCAAACCCCGGCAGGCCCGCGTGTGTGCGTGTGAGCCTGCATGTCCTGAAAATCCTCCTGCAGCCTCGGCACATCTGGGTCCCCCGGCCATGCATATTCATGCCCGACAGCAGTAAAACCCAGGTCAGCTGCTTGGAGACCGTGAACCGTTTTCTTGAAAGCGGACCAACCCCGAGAATTCAATAACATGAAGACGGAGCTGCCTTTTCTTCCACTCCTGTGCGAAGTCTCATAACATTTGAGGCATTTTTTTTTTTTTTCTAAAAGGGACAAAGGAAACGGGGAGAAGTCTTGCTAGAGGAGGGGCGTGGAGAGGGTTTCTGCAATTCTTCCCGCTGCTGTAGAAATCGTGATTTGTTTTTTGTATCCTATTTATTTCCTTTCCTAGTTTCCTCGAGAACCTACACTCAGTGAAATTTCTCTGTTGATCGGGCTTTTCTGCTTCTCTTGTTTGAGTTTTCAGTTTTATCCTGTGTAGGTTTTCCAGATAAAATACAGGACAGCCATTTAAATTTGTATTTCAGATAAATGGCAGGTAATATTAATATTTTAGTATGAGTATATCCCGAATATTGCATAGCACATATTTATAGTAAAAAATTGTGTTTATCTGAAATTCAAATCTATGTGTCCTGTATTTTTTGTCTGCTGAATCTGCCAACATCAGTTAAGAGGTGTGCCCTTAATATCTTTACACAGTGGTTCTCACATTAGAATCACCAGAACATTTAAAAAATACTGATGATTGGGCCCCTCCCTGGGGGATTCTGATTTAATTGGTCTCAGGTCTGACCCAGTCCACAGGATTTTTTTTAAAGCTCCCAGGTGATTTAATGTGCAGCCAGGGTATAAAAGCACTGGAGAAGGGACAGGTATTAACTAATTAAATGCTCAGGACTACATTGCATTGTTGAATTTAAGCTTCCTTAAATTCTGTGGGTTTTGTTCTTTTGTTCTGCTAAAGAATGTCATCTTATCACTCTTCTTATTGCTGAGCCCACAGGCAAAGGTTAAATAGATGATCAAAAAATGCCCTGTTAGTATGTGAAATGGTCATCTTATTTCAGGTCAACTGAGCCCATAAAGAGAGATGTCAAGAGCTGTAATATTGATACTACTGCAGCAAATGACTCTCCACCCTGACACTTCAAGTTCTATAATAAATAGTGCAGCTGGGCATCCTGGTAAAAGATTTACCTTTTGCCATTACTTTTATTACAGGCCACTGCTCAAGAATGTAGGATCTGTCTTAAGCACACTTCTAGTTCAAGGGGACTTGTTCAGTTAGTTCTTCCTGACCCTGGATCTCTCTCCTCTTTAACTATTCACTGTCGTGTATGGAGAGCTAAAGCTTATCTGCTCACTTTTTCCCTAAAATGTATGAAAATTTAGGTACTATGGTTAATAACCCCTGGGGTAACATCTCATTCATTCTGGTTGCCTGCCTAAGGGTCTTATATTTGAGCCTGGCACTCAGTTTCACCATGAAGATGAGCCTTGCCAACACACACCTTCATAGTGAGTGCTAAGCAGCTGCTGGCATAGAGCTATGGCCAAGTACGAGTCAGAATAGAGTGGGAGGCAAATAAGATGCCTGTGACAAAAACACATTTTGTAGAAAATGGTGCTGGGGGGTCAGCAGATGACATTGATTTGTTAGTATGACTCAGTGCAAGGTTCAGGGATGGGGATTTGATGTGAAAGGGTTTTGTTAAAAATGTCATCCAAATAAGGGTATACACAATGGAGGTTTTGTGTCTACTGCTTATTATCTAGTGAGAAGTTACAGAAAACTGGTGTGGTGGTTGGCAGTTGGGTGTAGAATACATATAAGCTCTGGATTTGTAATCTTGGCTTTGGTGCTGCTTGGCACTGTGTATTTGGGCAACTACTTTACCCACTTGAACTTTTATTTTCTCATCTGGAGAAGTGCTTCCAGAATGGTAGAATAAAAACTTCTGAAAATCCATTCCTCCATACAAGCACAGAGAATACTGGAAAAAATTGTCAGAACCGTTTTTTTTTTTTTTTTTTTTTTTTAGATCTCTGGAAATTAACCAAAGGATTGCAACAATCTGAGGAATGTTTATTCAAGAAAAATGGCTGAATCTCAATAAGAATAGAGAGCTTTGTGGCATTTTAACTTGACCAGTTTCCTTACCCCTTTTTCCAGACCTATGGTAGCTTTAGATGCCAACAACTTCACCATAATGATAGCACTAAAACCCAGCAGAGTAGCAGCCACTGGAGGTGCAGAATAGGTTTCCAGCTCTCTCCCAAAAGGCCTATCCCCAGAGAATTGTCATTATTTGACCTGTCTCACTGCTCCTTGAAAAGGCTCCCTTCTCAGGGCTTGTCTTTACTTGACTTGCTCTGTGGGAACAGCTCTATCTGCAGGGCATTAATTGAAAACTACCAGTGACAACTGTTTAACATCATAGCTGTCTGAGGCAGTGATGCCAACTGAGGTTTACAAGAGGCTGACCAAAAACTGGAAAAGGAAAAAGTGGTGAATGAGATGACCATAGGAGGCTTTGAAAAGCACTGACATTATGCCTGGATATGCAGAAGTCCTTGAGCGTATGCAAGGCAGTGCATGTTCCCAGAAAAGACCTAAGAAGGCCTTAATCTCCCATCTCTGGCTGATGACTGTAAGGCTCTGCAAAAGCAGGAAGTGACGGCTAGGCCAGAGTTGTAAATTGCTTACCAGAGCGTTGAATGTGTGCCCCAAATTTGATGAACGACATTATACATTCAAGAAGCTCAACAAACTCCATGTAGGATAAAGTCAAGGAGATCCATACCTAAACAAACCACAGTCAACATCTTGAAAGCAGCAACGGAAAAGTGACTCATCACATGCAAGTGATCCTCAAAAAGGTTAACAACTAACTTCCCACTAGAAACCATCGAGGCCAGAGGTAATGGGAATGAAAAAGAAATGAAGGCACCCCCAGATAAACAACTGAGAGAAGTTGTCCTCAGCAGACCTGTTTTACAAGAAATAGAAAAGGGAGCCTGTGAGGCTAGAGTGAAAGGACAGGAGGCAGTAACTTGAATCCATATGAGGAAGTAAAGAACACTGGGGAAAAGGTAAATATGTAAGAAATGTAAAAAGGCAGTGTAAATGTATTTTTGTTAATAACTCTTCTTCTCCCATATAGTTTAAAAAGACAACTGCATAACACAATAATTATTAAACTTTTGATAGGCATATATTGTAGAGAGAGATCATTTGTATGACAAATAATAGCACAGAGGAAGAGGAAGGGAATGGAATTATATATTAGAACCAAGTTTTTGCATACTATTGAAATTAAGTTTTTATTAATCCAAACTAGACTGTTTTAAGGTGTTAATTGTAATCTCTAGGACAACCACTAAGAAAATAACTCATACAGTAAAGAAACAACAGGGAATTAAAATGGTATAGTACAAATTATTTTACACCAAAGAAGGCAGTGGTGGAGGAGTAAAGGAGCAAAAAGACATCAGACACACAGAAAACAAATGGCAAAATAGCGGATGTCCTATCGGTAATTACATTAAATGTATATGGACTAGACGTTCCAATCAAAAGGCAGAGATTGGCATAATTAAAAAACATGATCCAACTATATTCTCCCTATAAGACACAATTTAGATACAAAAATACAAACAGACTGAAAATGAAAGAATGGGAAAAGATATACCACGCAAAAAGTAACCAAATAAGAGGAGGCATGGCTACACAAATGTGACAAAATAGACTTTAAGACAAAAATTGTTACTGGAGACAAAAAGGACACTTTATAATAATATAAGGGCCAATCCATCAGGAAAACATAACAACTGTTAACATAGACGATCCTAACAGAGCCCCAGCCCTAAAATACAGAAGCAAAATGGATAGAATTGAAAACAGAAATAGCCAATTTAATAGTAATAGTTGGAGACTTAATACTCTACTTTCAATAATGGACAGAACTAGGCAGAAGATCAACAATAGAAGACTTGAACACTATGATAAACTCATTAGATCTAACAGACATCTAAAGAACATTCCACCCAATAACAGAACACACATTTTTCTCATGCACATGGAATGTTCTCCAGGATAGCAGTAAAACAAACTTTAATACTGAAAGGACTGAAAGGACACAAAGTATGTTCTCTAATCACAATAGAATAAAATTATTTCTTCATTTATAAAAGATGATAATATTTACTTCAGCAAGGGAGAAAATAATCCAGATCTCAAGTACCCAGCATAGGGATAATCAATAGTAAGAACGAATTACGTGTATGTTTTTCTTTGCCTCATGGCTGGAGTGTAGCAAATGATGGGTTAACTCCCTCTTTGCAAATTAGAAAAAAAATTAACCATTTTGAATTGGTGGAAGATTATAAAAGTGATGATGTCTTAGTTTTGAGAAAATATAGTATAACCCTGATGCATCCACCACCAATGTGGCTAAAGGCTGAATGTAGGACCGTCTTAGCAATAAAAACTGGCAAATTTATAAACTGTCCTCTGTTTATTACTAAAAACAAGATAAATGATTATGGATCTACCTGGTTTTTCCTTAGAAATAGGCCATTGGTGTTCATTAGTATGTTTAACTTTCTTCATTCATTTCACACCAGAAAGGCAAGATCAGGCCACATTTTAATGAGTTAATTCTTTTAATCACAGTATAAAAAGCTTGACTTTATAATGTCTTAGGACAGATCCTAGTTCAGATGGTCTATAGCTGCTTTCATGCAACAATAGCTAATTTGAGTAGTTGTGACAAAGTCCAAATGGCCCATAAAGCCTAAAATATTTACAATTGGGACCTTTACAGAAAAGGTTTGCTGAACCATAACCTACAAACTAAATAATCCTTGGGTGGGCCTGGCAGATGATGATAGTCCAGGAAAGACATTGAAAAAACATGCGGTCAACCTTTTATTTGCAAGTTTGGATAACTTTCTTCAACATGCCTGATCTTGTTCATCTCTAAATTCTCCACTCCTCTCTCACTTTATTGCTTTGAAGCAATTCCAAGACATACATTATCATATTTCATCTATAAATATTTGAGTGTCTTTGCATTGTATTTTAAGACATGTAATACTAATGATAGCACTTATCTTTTTCGTAAGTAGGGGAACATCCATGCTGTTAATTTTCCTTCAAATCCTACTGTGCAATTGGTAGATTGGCCAAACATTCTCTGACTTGTGTTTAAGGTCTCCAAGAATGGGAATTTTCATTTTTTCACCTAGGACCATGACAGTGGAGATTTCACAGTTCTCTAGAAACTTCTCCCAACCTTTCCTTCTCACTGACCAAACTCAACAGGGAGGTGATATCTAATTTGGAACTGCTGAGATCACTATTTTTTAGGTTCAACAGTTCTTGAGTGTAAATTAGAGGTGTCTGGTTACTAAGCATACCTTTTCCGGTGGCAGTAAGTATTTTGTAGATAGGGATTTTTAAATGATGAGAATTAAAAAGGAATACATACATGCATTCACATACAATTTAAATATTTTCTTGTTTTCCTCAACACTCTTAAGCAACACAGTATTGGGAACCAAAAACCACTTGACTGTCCCAGTGGTCATAAGGGTACAATGTAGGATATTCTTACCATAAGCAAGGGGTTAAGGACCTTTCTTTTCCACTTGTAGGCTCATAGCCCCCAAATGGTCATCATTTTCCTGCCTCACTAATGATCACTGCAAGCTGCATGAAGAAGCAAAAAGCATACACGTGGAGAACTCTTGCTGAGATCCCAGCACGGATCATCAGCTAGTCTCTGCATTAGTGCTATAAGCTGGTTTCCCCTTCTCAGTCACCATACCAGGTTCCATATGGAGGATTATTTCCCGAGTCACAAGCGTATTTTCTCAGTACCATCTTTTTAAAAAAAATTATAGTTTTAACCACTTTGCTCCAAATCCCCCAGACCCAGGTTCTTTGTGCCTTATCACAGTTATTCTATTACTGTGTAATAAATTATCCAAAACTTAGTGGCTTAAAACAAAAACCACCGTATTTGTTCATTGTTCTGCAGGTCAGGAATCTGGGTAGGGCTAAGTGAGGATGGCTCTTCTCTGCTCCATCCTGTCTGTGGCCTCAGCCTGAATGGCCAGAACAGCTGAGAGGTGGCTGGGCCCCATCTTCTCATGATTGCACCTGGAGTGACTCATCTGGGGCTTGACTGACGAAGGCCTCACTCCCAATGTCTGGGCACTTTGGTTCTCTCCCATGTGGGCTCTCATCACTCACTAATCTAGTCTGACATTTACAGGGTGACTGGCTGCCCAGAGTGAAAGCAGGTGCTACAAGGCCTCTAGAGATTTAGGCTTGGAAGTCTCAGAATGTCACTTCTGCGTTCTATTAATCTATTTCCCGGCTATAACAAACCCCGCCCCTTGATGGGAAAGGGAACATTTGCAAACAGACACAGGAAGCATTGTTGGCAGCAGTGTTCGGAGAAAGATCACCACATCTACAAGAGCTAATCAGGAGAGAATGCTAGAAGGCTCCTCCATCTTCCACAGAGAAGAAATGTCCCAATCTTCAGGTATCTAATCCGGGGATTGACTCTTTCCATTAGTTTCTACTCCTAAGTGGGGGGAGAGGCGGCATCAGAAGCCTTAGGGTACACCGGAAGGTGAAAAGAGCTAGGGAAGTTTTGCAATGAAATCATTCTAATGTAACTGTCCTCTGTCCTTCCTAACTGAGCTTCGGATAAGCTATAACCAAGTGTTAGCTATTTTTGTGAATACTGTCATCATTTTTAACACATTGTTGATATTTTCCAGATATTTTTAACTTTCTGGATTCTAGAACAAAGCAGAACTAGCATTCTTTGACGCCTTACCCCACCTATCATGGTAACTTTTCTCTGTAAAACAGTATATTTTACTAACATGTTGTAAATGCATACTTAAAATGCATAAGTGATTAAGGTAAGTCTCGATTCTGTCTTCAGCAAGGAGATTAGGCACTAGCCCTCTCACTTAAGGATACCTCTTGGGAGTAATTCTTTTCTCTGAATTCTTCATGTGTTTACACACACTATCCATGGTAGTTTCTCTAGACTCAGAGGCATAGCTGAAATGTATTATTAGCCTTTGCTGCTATTCCTGCGAAGGCATATAGTGTTGGCATCCACTTCCTTTTGATTTTCTTTTGAGTCTGTGTTCACAGTTGATAACCTCACATTAAACCGTGATACTCTCATACCATGCCATTACCTGATATGAAGGAACATCAAGGTGAATTAGAAAATACACACAAAAAAGTTTTGCTAAAGATGTCCTATATACATATATATATAATATTTTATTTTAAAATGTCATTGAGCATATACATTTCTTTAGCTTTTTCCAGGGGACATTGCACCTAAGTTTCAAAACACACAAAATAGATCCCCTTTACTAAACAGTTTTCATTTTTGGGTTACAAAAGTCAATGTTTCACAATCACAAAGCATAAAGGTACATGGTTCTGAAACCATTTCCAAGCAGATGTCTCTCATTCACTGTACGGAGGGTAGTTTTGGAAACCCAGACCACGATACATTCCTTACAGATGATGTCCAGAATGGGCCTCCCCGGGTCTCCAGAAGAAACATAGAAAATTGGGGGCAAAACAGAGTAAAAGGGTAACCTCGGGACGCCCCAAACAAACACAAAATACTCATGAGAGATCAGAAGAGCGGAGGCCACAGGTTCTCCTTCTTCAAGTACATCACAATAAAAAACAACAGCACATTTACAACCTTATTTGGTCACTGTCTACCTGGTTGCTACATGAACAAAAGTTCACTTAGGACGCAGAGGAAAAATTAAAGCTATTTACACAGATAACACTATGGATTTGAAAGAGCAGCACTCTCGGGACTGGTGCTCAAATCTGACAAAAAGCCACAGTGCTCCCAGAAGAGGCGAGTCCAGCTGCTTGTGTAGTGTCCTTTGATCAATCCCAGTGTACACACGTATGCCACATCACCCACACAAAGCCAGAGTTTGCCTAGAGGAGTGGGCTCTGGTGTCCAGGCTGCAACATTTCTCTGCAATGCTAAGTCCTCACAGATCTGAGTTCCTAACGTAAAACTCTGTCCTGCCAGAGACCATTTTCCTGTTTTCTTAGATTTGATAACTTTTAGGGTCAGCCTGGTTGTTCCCTGCATAGACAATGACTCTCATTGCTTTTTCCACGTGTCTCAGAAGCACTAACTTACTGAAAATAGAATCTCATCAAAGCTTAACATATTCACTCTGAAAACAGCGGAGCTGCTGGGGCACTTAAGGAAAGGTTAGATCCTTAAACGAATGAAAAGAAAACCCCTGACCACTTGTGGCCTTATAAATAAAGTTGATTGGCAGATGAGGAAGGAGGGGAGGAGGGGATATCGAGAGGAGAATCGGAATTGTAAAGATGTGGGAGATTTCTCCCAAGCGTTTCCACTCTAGTGCTCTGAGTAAATTGAAAACCCTGCCCCAAATGGCCAAATTCTGAGGCTAAATCTGGGTCCTGGGGTTCTCATTCTTGCCCATCAATATCTACTTGTGGCTATAACTCTTCCCAAGAAGTAAATGAGTATTTAGAGAGAAGAGTAAGAAGAGGGTGGCCACAGCTGACTTCACAAAGCCCCGTGGAGGTAAGTTGCTAGCTATTAAAAAATTAAACACCCCAAATCCTTCAAAACTGAATACCGTGGAAAATAATTGAAATTTTGACTTTTTAAGGCTCTGTCCTATTAGACAGCGGAATATACTTGGCCCAGCCAGATTTTCACCCTCTGTTTCCCGCCTCAACAACAGCAGGTAGGTACACACAACCACAGCAAAACACACCTTCCACCCCCTGACTGCTGACACTGCCCTGATTTCAGTACTCCAAAAACAGCTTTGGTCATTGCCTCGCAAAACACTGGAGTAAGGATGGACTGTGAGTTCACTCTCTTTAAGGAAAACTTTCACCAAATAGTGTGAAGAGCCAGCCCAACAAAGAGATTTAGAGCTGAAAAAGCCTTTCATTAAAGGAAGTGGCCACACCCCCCCGCAAGACAACCATAAACACTTGACTAGGAAAATCAAAAGCTTAGTATTAACAAGACTTCCTCTGAGGCTACTAGGGCAGGCAGATTTGGCTATAAATCAGATACACAAGATCTCAGAACCATATACAAGTATGTTCTACAGAATTTTGAAGGGTGTCTTCTCTTGACCTGTCCAGGAATGCTCCAAGGGCCAACCCATTGTGTAGACACAGTCACTATTCTGGAATGGGGTGACTTGGGGCCCAGGTGAAAAATAAAGCCTAAAGTGAGAAAGCTCAATTCACAGAGCAATATGTGCCGGGCAGATGTGCCACGGCCATTAACAAATCATATTCCCCACTTTTGATTTATTTACCTCATTTGTAGTCTTCTTCCCATCCCCCAAACATGAGCATGGCTTTATCTTGCTACTAAGATCTTTCCACCCAAGAAGGCTTTTGGAAAGAATTCCTGGATGCCTTTCTAACTAAAACCAGCAGGACTAAATTCTCAAGATTTTAGGAGATTTTGAATTAGGGGTTTCCAGAGTTTTTCCTGAGACATGCCTTGGCAGTAAGTGAATTGGTAAGTTGAGCAGAAGGTTGTCATGATATCTACACCCAAATTCTGACTATGGTGGCTGGAATAAAACTAGAGAAGGTCAAGGTTGGGCCCAGAAAAGCAAAGAAATGAAAAGCAATAGGGACACAGGACAGATCCCAAAGGTGGCAGCTCGGGGTCTTCCATGGAAGACTTTCTCAAGTTTCCCATTTACACGTGATTTTGAGAATCAGGGCAGGAGCAGAAAGCGGACCTCACTGCTGTAGGATGCCCACAAGCTTCCCCAGAGCATCAGACTCTGCCAGGAAGGCAAACAGTTCACCATAAATTTCTCCCCAAAGAGATTTTTGGGATGGGTAGGTTTGAGGGTAGCTAAGATTTACCGAAAGAGGAGGAAATGCTGTCAGATGAAGATGACTTCTGACAAGGTCGTAGTCCAATTCTTCCATGGCAACATTTTGGCAAACACCTGGTGGGGTGAATTCCCACAGTACTTCACCTGCCAGACAGGGCACTGTTTCCACCCTGCAGAATGAATTCGTTCCTGAGTAGGAAGGCTCCAGGCCTTTTTGAATAAAGTATCTACAACTCCAGGAATGTAGTGATTTACTACCCTAGAGGAAAGGTTCCTATCCTCTCCTCTGGGGAAGGTATTTGAAAGACAAACTTGAGAACTGAAATTAGCATTTTGGGGGATCACACCAATGACCTCTTTATTGGGTCTAGAAAAGTGTTTTAATTATACAAAGTTGTCAAAATGGTGACGACACCCAGTAGCTCTGCAGGAAGAAGACTAGGTAATTAGACGTTGTTCTACAAGGTCCCCCCTGTATGGAGCAGCAGTCTAGTCTGCATAAGACACAGAAGTGATTTTTAAAGTCCACTTTGCCGTCCCTGCTGGCAGAGAAGCAGCAGGTCCATCTGGTGTCCACTGCCGTTGCTGCTCCTGTGTGGAACACTCACAGGTGGAGCTACCGTCGGAATAGGGGTCTCAGTTTTGGGGTGGCTAGAACATGACTCTCTGGAGAAGGGACAGGGAGCATAGCATAAGAATGACCAGTCAACCCTATTCAAATTCACTTTCATCAAAGTGCCATCCCTAGTGGGACCTGCACAAAGATGACAGGGAGAGTAGAACTGCTGCTCCTCGACAGAACTCTGATACTGACACTTAGTTTGAAGTGGGCTTGGGGACAGTTACAGCTCATGAAACTTGAATCCAAAATCATCCTCAGATGAGGTATGGAGAACCTACAGATACAATAAACTTCCCAACCTGCCCCATTAGACCCTGCTTTACACATGTCCCCATGACACAGCAGGTGGGACAGGGCCAACCACTCCAGAAGGGAAGGTGCAGACTCACACGGAGAAACCTCAGGCCACATAAGGGAGACGACATTGATGGTAAGAGAGAAACTGTTGGTCCAAAGAAACACCCATATGTTTTCATGAAAACACACTGATTTGGTGAGGAAATGCAACCCGGGAACAAATGTTACACAACAAAGACGCTGTGTCATGCAGGGCGCTGTCCCGATGGCTGCCTTGGTTGCGTGGGCTGGAGGATATGGGGACAAGCCAGCCCGGCTTGGACTCTGACACAGAAATTCCTCAGCAAGGAGCTGGAAATTCCCAGTCCTGTTCTAGGGAAGGGAAAAAAATAAAGATTCAAGGAATGTCCAAAAAGGAAAAATCCCTGCCTCACCCCACCATTACCGAGAGAGAGAGAGAGAATGTGTGTGTGTGTGTGAGAGTGTGTGAGAGAGCGAGTGTGTGAGAGAGCGAGCGAGCACGCGCACACACAGGCAGCAATCCCTGAAACCGATCTCAGGCTTACCAGAAGGTGGGCGCTTACACTTTGAGGCATATTCCCAACTTTCCAATGCAGCACTTTTTAACCCAGAGAGAAGTTGGCAGCTTGATAGGTGGAAGAGTCTCCTGCCTGTTACACCTGAACACGGCTGCCCAGCTACTCTAGATAAAATAAATATTAATATGATGTATGTGCCCCAAATAGGCAATGGCGACCTGGGAGGCCTATAAAAGGAACTAACAGAAATATAACACTCAGTAGCAGCCTTTGTGTTTTGCTCTTATAGAGTTGACCTGTTACTAAAGAAGACATGGAAACCTAATGGTCATCTTGAAGCACAGCCAGAGGCCTTTTGGCAGCAAACTCCCCACCTGGGCTGGGAAGAGTCTGCATCACTTGGAACTCAGCTGGGGCACATCCCAGTTCCACCTTGCTGAGAGGCATCCCAGATTTCCTTCCCCTCTGTCCTCCCAATCCCCTGGGCCATTTTCATGATAGTTTGTTTCCGTGTATTAAGGGAATGACATAAACAGAAATGTCGTCTCCTGAGCCAAGTCGGTCATTAGATATCCGCCATCCTCTGTCCTTCAGGACACCCCGGGCACGCATCACCAGGTCCTGAGCTGCCAGTGTGTACCTGTGCAGGGAGAGGTGGGAACGAAAGAGTCAGTACAGCATCAGGCAGAAGTGGGGTCAGGCGAGGCGGGGAAGGAGGAGGCATCACTACAGTTGTATAAGCAAGTTTCAAATGTCCTCGTGGTGGGAAAAAGCCTAGTCATCTTTTGCCAAAATGTGGGAACCTAATGTGAGACTTATTTTTAGATGTTAGTGGGACGAGGCCCTAAATACATTAAATAACCTTCTAAATTATCGTACTGTTTGGTCCTCTTTTGATGTTTTTGATTACACTGAGGAGAGTCTCAGTTTGGAGCTAGTGTATCTTAACAAAGACCCACTCAGGCACAGAGCTTTCCGTTGCAAACAGTATCTAGCTAAAAAAAGTACATAGGAAAAATAACTTTTGTTTTCAATATATTTATTTTTAGGGCTATATTTCTTTTGTGACAAATGATAGTCATTTTTCATTGGTGGTAGGGATACATTGGATAAATCACCTTTTAAAATAAAAATTTTTTTAAATGTGAGTTGTTAAAAGAATTTTTTTTTTTAAATTTCAGAATATTACGAGGGTACAAATGTTTTGATTACATGATTTGCTTTTGTGCAGTTTGAGTCAAAGGTATAAGTGTGCCCATCACCAAGGTAGCATACCCAAAATAAAAATATTAATGATAGTATATGTAGCATATGAATATAGCAAGAATGTGAGGGTTTTTTGGTAAATGACTGATAAGCCTTGGTGTGGGTGAGCTCTCACACTCATCCTTATCAAGGCCACCCTCTCCTCCTGACCAAGGGAAGTATAGCAAGGGATCCACTGAGAATTTGAAAATGAGATTGCTTATTGAGATGTAAACTGTAGACTTAAGGAAAAAAGAATGACACTATAAGCTGATGGAAAGTGTCACCATTTAGAGAAAGACCAACTTGGGAGGTTGTTTGGTTGGGCCTGGACCTGGGTTAGCCTTGAAGCATAAAAATGAGACTAAACACTGGCAGGTGTCTATCCAAATACTGATCAGGGCAACTGAAATCTCAGTTGACAGACTTCAAAGAAACAGTTCCACTGACAGGGATGCATTATTCTTTTGGCCTATGCCATTAAACATATGATTCACCTTTATTCTCATTTCATGATCACCAAATAACATTCTGATGATGCTCTGCCTCTGTCCAGGCCTGCCTACAGGGAAAGGATGGGCTCTATCAGTTATATTTCTTTGTATACATGTTAACTGGCATTTTGGCTTACAGATCAATCTTGTGAGCTTGGTTAGGGTGAGCCCAACTCTGATAATGAATCTCTTCTCTGTATCTTGATTAAATCAGTTTCTGAACCTGAAAAGCTAAGAGCCAGCCTGGTAAATCACCAAGATAATCAGTGTCACTCTATAACGCTCTTGGAAGCCAGCCTGTGGGCCTTTTACAAGGTGTTGTAAAAGGTGTTGCTAGCGACTTTGCCCTACTTGGACGGTCTTGGCCTTGCCTTCGGAACTGTGAGTTATGGAATTCAGAACCCCAGAAGTCTCTCCATTTTTCTGGTAAAATCCCTTATGAATTTACAGGCTCTCATGTTAAAAGAGACTTGCATGGAGCCCCATCGTTCCATTATTTAAGAACAAGTGCTCTAACAAATGAGCTCAGGATTGTGACAATTCCAAGTTGTACAGTTGTTGAGAACCAACTCTACTTGTACAGGCCAGATAGCAGACAGAAGCGTAGCATGCACTACAGAGGAAAGGTAGTAGGTGGGTAGGAAAGACACCACCTTTTTCTATCTGTATTGACAAAATTACCAATTTGAGGCAGAAATCTCTAAATTACACTTGAGGGAAGATGCAACCAGTTAGTTGTTTCCAAGGGTTCTCCTCCTCCCAGATCAGGAAATACACAGAAAGGCCTCTAAAGACGCCTTTCACAGAAAAGCCAAGTAAATGTCTCAAAATCCACATACTGCAGTTCGTATACTACATTCAGAAGAGCCTCTCGGATGTTCACCCCAGGTTACTCTTAGTTTTATAGTAAACTGTATATCTGAGATATAAACATGTAGGGAAAGGCCACCGGCACTATCAGAGTGATGTTTATTATCCTAGTGATTGACCAGGCTGTGGACCTTAGCTTTTCAGGTTCAGAAACCTGGCAGAGTTGATACATAGAGATGATTCATCTATTAGGGCTAAACGCACCTTAGCCCAGCTCATGAGCAGACTAGACGTAGAAAATTATGGCAGGCTATGAGAAAATACAGCTGGCCATAAAAGATATGCAATCCTTTTGTGGCTCATAAGCATGGTGATTGGGTTTTCGTGCTCATATATGAGATGTGCCTCCCTCACACCTCATTCCGTTGTCAGCATATTACCCGTCACATGTGGAAAAAAAAAAAAAAGGAAAAAGAAAGAAAGATACTCTGAAAGATATCAAAAAAAACAGATACAAGAACTCAAGACACAGCTCTGTGTGGCTATTTTAGTCTAGAGGCAAATAGGCCTCAACAGGTCCTGCAGTCTTGGGGGAATGACTGAGAGATGGAAACAAGGTTAAATGATGCCCGACCAGCTTTGTTCAAGTCATGAAAGAGCATCGTCCGTAGTTGAAGGCCAGAGACCACTCTGATATTGCTATGGCTGAGTGACTTTAATATGGTCACAATTAGCTTTGGTATTTTAAAAAGCAAGCATCAGGTCACCTAGAAAAGATGGTTACCCAGGAAGCTCATTTCCTTGAGGGATCTAGATAATTAAGGTTTTATTCTTCAATATGGTTGTCACCTATTCCAAGATAACTTCCTTTGAGATTGCTTCACCATCCACTCCGTCTTCCCTTAGGTGCTGAACTTCCTGAAAGAGAAATCCACTCCTGCTTCCTCAATTTCTTCCTTCCCACTTTCTTTCTTAGTCTCTTACCAGTAGTCCCAATACCCTACTAATCCGTCCTCTTAAAACTTGATCCGCAGGTAGCTTCTCAATACGAATTCTGCTCAATCTTTTTCCAGCACAGATATTGTCGATCATTTTCCTTATCTTTGAAATCTCTGTTCTTCTTGAATTCTTTCTGTTTTGGGCTTTCATACCATAACACGCTGCCAAGTTCTCCTGTGTCTGGGCTTCCATGACACAGACCATGAGTTCTCTCTGATGCTCCTTCTCAATTTCCTTTGTAGGCCCCAATTAAGACTTAGGAAGAACTCAATAAATGTTAATTTATTTTCACTTCCAAGGTGGCACTTTCCTGTCTATCAGCCTTAGTTAATGGTATCCTAGTTTCTGAGGCAAGAAATCATAGTTCTTGTCAATACCACTTTCTCATCCTGACATTATTCAATTATAAAATTCACAAAGCAAAGAGGGACTTCTAAACTTTGCATTAAGTGTATTTCACCAGTGGCATATGGCTAAATAAATACAATCTAATCTTACAGTCATTAAGACTCCATATTTATTTGTTAAAACGGACATATATGAACTTATTTTGTTATCATATATACATACGCACATACGTGAAACCTTATTTTGTGTTTTCTATTTATAATGTCTTTCTCTCCTTCATTCTTGTTTTCTGTCAGGTTGATAGCTCCCTTTAACACCCCCCCATGCCCTGAAACTGGTTTGGAAGTGTTATTTTATTTCTGTTCCTTTAGCAGTTATGCTTAGGTTTTGTTTTTGTTTTGAGACAGGGTCTCACTCTGTTGCCCAGGCTAGAGTGCAGTGGTGTCATCATAGCTCACTGCAGCCTCAAACTCCTGGGCTCAAATGATCCTCCTGCCTCAGCCTCCCAAGTAGCTGGGACTACAGGCATGCACCACCATGCCTGGCTAATTTTTTCTGTTTTTTTTAGTAGAGACGGGGTCTTGCTCTTGCTCAGGCTGGTCTCCAACTCCTGGCCTCAAGCAATCCTCCCATCTTGGCTTCCCAAAGTGCTAGGATTACAGGCGTGGGCCACCATGCGCCCAGCCTTTAAGTTTTTAATAGATAAGTGAATCAGTATTTCTGTCCTCCTCCTGAAAATAAAAGGCTCTTAGAATGCCTTTTCTTCATCTTCCATGTTACTGCCTAGTATTTTAGCTTCACTTTGTTTTTAAGCCTCCATTAGTCATTATTATCATTTACAACCTATATTTACATAAATAAACCAACATATTTACTAACTTCTTTGCTTTTCTTCAGTCTATCCCTTCCTTCTGGGTTTAGTTTCCTTCTACTGAACACATTTTTAGTAATTCTTTTAACACATGGTCTGTGAGGGTTCTATTTGGTTCTTTTCCAAATTCACCTCTTCTTACCTTATGGTTCTATTTGCACATGTTTAACTCTTCTCTCAACCTGTTCTGTTACATCCAGGTTTTCTTTGGGGTTTGGAGGGAAGGCTCTGTTGTATTTAGTTATTCTCTCTCTTGGTGGGTGTGAAGGTAAGATATAAGGTTCTCTTCAGAAGGGATTTTTTCACTGTGTATCCTGTGTTATCTACTGAGATTTCAAATTTGTCTTTACTGGGGGTTTTTCTAGTGCTAGAACACACTCGTGTTTATTTTTTGGCTTAGTCTCCCCATACCACAGGAGTCGTCTGAGGTTTAACACCACACCTTTCCTGTGCGGTGGGCCTACCCAGGCATTTCCTCCTCTTCACAGAACCTCCATTTTGTCAGGCATCTGCCCTCAGCCGGGTAACCCCTGTGCTCCAGAGAAGGAAGCTAAGGGAGAATCCCTGTGACCTCTTCTTCCTGCACTGCTCCCAGGAGCTCAGATTCCTTCCCATGACTTCTCTCTTTGCCAGGCTTCTCTAGTGCACGTGATACCCCTCCCTGTCCAAGAGCAGCCTGAGTGACAACTGACGGGGGCTGACCAGACACGCATCCGCTAAGGGAATGGTGTGACTGAACTCTAGGACCAGCTTCCTGACATCCCCTTCACACTACAGGAGATCCAGCGTTGGAAAGTCAGTCAGCAACAGCCTGCAGGTAAGATGAGGTCACTCACAGGAGCTTTTCTCATAAACCGACCAACTCAACACAACCCCGGGACCCCGAAAGCTTTTTGCTCTGGCCCCCATACTGGGGCCAGGCTGGTGGCCATTTTCAAGCCCATTAGCATCCGTATTCAGGGCCACTTGCCTCAGGCATGAAATCACTGCTTTACATCAAGACTAGTAGAAGAACAAACAACTTTCCCTGAAGGGAAAGAACTGCTTCTCCTGCTCTCATTTCGTTCTCCAATTTCTACCTCACAGGGGCTGCTTGGGTTGGTGACAACGAAAGGAACAGGCAGGCTCTAGCGGGTAGGGTACACATGTGTCATAAATTGAGGAGTGTAGGGAGCGGCGGGAGAAAATTGGAGTCACAACGTGAAATATAAGCCCCAAATATACAGGAGAGCAGCGGATGGGAAGTGAATTGTGTTACACACCAGCGGGGACTAAGAGGGGACTGAGAGGGGACTGAGAGGGGCCTGAGTGGGGCTGGCATTTCTGGAAGCTGGATGTAGAGCCGAACGCTCAGGCAGGCTGCGTCAGAGCACCGCGGAGTATCTCAAGTGCTCACCCTCTCCTAGCGAAGAGTCTCCACAGGAGACAAGTTTTGAATTTTGAGAACATTTTTGTTCTCTGGCTGAAGCTTTCACTATTGATCGGCAATGGCTGTCAGGGAGGGACCCGACTTGGCAAACTCCACCGGCTTGGGCTCCGAGGGGAAGGGAGCCCAGAAAGGACAGCAGGGCGGGCAAGAAAGACAAAAAGGAAGAGGGGCTGAGTGCAGCGGGAAGGCCCAAAGCTCCTTTCACAACCACTGACTCCAAGGCCAGGCAGGAGGAGGCCATAAATCCTCGATTGTCCTCCTGTCCCCGCCATTTCTGTGGCAGTGCTTGGTTCTCTGCCCCCCTCAGCAGAGCACAAAAAGGGCTCAGGGTGTGGGCGTGGCTTGCCCAGGTGCCAGTCCTGGCTTTCCCACTGCCCAGATGGCTGACTCTGGAAAAAGTCCTCAGCCTCTCGAGCCCCTCTCCCCTTACTTGTAAATCTGGAATAATAACAGTGCAGACCCCCCAAGGCTCCTGCAATGAACTAAATGTGATCTTTGCATACAGCATTCAGCATGGTGCCCCACGCATGGTCAGAGGTCAATAAATGTTAGCTATCATTTTCCTCATTAGACATAAAATACTTTTCTCCTCCCCACAAGTTTTGCCTTAAGGCATTTACCTCTTGCAGAGCCTGAATCAGCACTGGAACGTCAAAAATACGTCAATTTTAGTCTGCAGGTTATCACCATGCCTTAAAGTCCTTAATCACTCTAGCTAGGTGGGAACTTCTGTTTGCCATTTGGATGGTACAGACAAGGGTCTTATAAGAGGGAGGGTTGGTAGCAGGAACTGGGGAATTAATGGCTCCAATATTTGCATATAAAAGGCAGCCTCCATCTGCTGACACCCTCAGTAATACAGAGTGGTGGGAACAGGAGGAGGACTCCTCTTTGCATTCGGAGCAGGCCTCAGAAATTGGAGAGATAGAAAAGCTCTCCCTGGCTTTGGAATGTTGGCAGGGGTCTCTGGCAACTGGGTGGGTAGAGGGTTGGGTCGGGGGGTGGTTTAGGAGGCGCCTTTGTTGTGCTCAGAAAGGGGCAGCTTGTCCTGGGAAAGGGCACAGGACTTAGATTCACTGCTGGGAGCGAGGCCACACATGTCCCTTGAGCAGCTCTGGAAGCAAGCTCTGAAGCAGGTGAAGCTGCTCCTGCCAGCTTCTGTCCCCTGCACAGGGCGTGGGGACTCCACTCGGGCAGAGTACCCTGAGACACTGGAAGGATGACAGCTGTTGTCTGCAACACCATCACTGCTTTCGGTTCATCCCAGGTTTGCGTGCAGTCAGCAGACACGAGGCCACACACTGGAGAGAGCTCCCCACCCCCACGGCAGAGGCTGAGACTCCCTGCCAGGCCTTTTCTACCTCTACGCACCCTGGCACCAGTTCCCTGGTGTTTATTTTAGTTCACATCCCAAACAGTAGCATTTCAATACAAAGGGGCATAATAGACCATTTCCTTCTCAATCCTCCCTGGCAAGCCCTTTAAAATACCCTAATATGGCCACACTGCTAGGTGGCGGCTACACAGTTCTGCCCCAACAGCCACATAACCAGCCTAAATGGGATGGAAAGATGGGCTGGCTATATGCTGTTCAGAGGCTGCCACAGCCAGGATCTCAGGGCTGACTTCTGAATTCCTAAGGATCTGAATATGCCAAACACTGCAAAAGAAACAAAAATGCAGATTTTTATCTCATCTGCAAACACCAGATCAGACACTCACAAACTTGTTCTTAAAACCTGTAATAGATATGGTGAGGGGTTGGGGAGAAAACCCCCCACCTTTTTTTTTTTGTATTTAAGGCATAGTTTTTGAAAACAATATACTGCTGTTAGAAATTAGTTCTGCCAACTCACAGAAAGATTTCCTAAAAAGAACCTTTGTCTTTTGCCAAAATAAATTTCATATTATCAGGGTAATGCAAACTAGCATTTAATACTTGCATTAATGCCAGCTGTCAGTATTGGTTGGTGTTTTACTATTAACTTTCCACTGATTAATCTCTTCCTTCCAAGGCACACAGCTCTCTGAGCCAAGGAGAGTGTGGATATGAAGAACGACATCAGAAGTGTGGACATCGACGAGGCCTCTGTCAATAGAGACATACTCTATGGGGTTTATGGTATACCGGTACCTACAGATATAATACCCCATGAAAAACCCCTTGATTGTCAAGGCAGGAGGATGGAGGGTCATTAGGTCCAAGATACAAAAAATTAGGCTTTCACAGACAGGGTTTGGGAAATAAAGGACAGGAGCTAAGTTTTGTGAAGCTTTGTGTGGGCATCTGGACTATGAATCCATTCCATGCTTTCATGTTTGTTTCCTCCTGGCTTTGCCCACTCCCTTCCCCTTTTGTAATATTAACATTTTCTTCCTTTCTGACAAAATATTAAGCATCTTTTCTGAGTGTTTACATACTTGCCTCTATTTTGAATACTCTTCCTGGGAGACCCACCACTAAACCTCTGGCCTTACTGAGGGGATAGTCAAAAACTCTTCCAGGCCTCTCTCTGGGTACCTTCTCCAAATTGTACAGGACCTTTAGGCCTCAACGGAGAATCTTGCTGAAATTGTAGGAGACTAGAGGACTGTGCACAGCCTGACCTCCAGCGACCCCACTCTAGAATGTTAGCTTGATGGATTTCCTATGAACGGTTCATTTCATGACCCCACAAGAAGAGTCAAAGAACTGCCAGCTCTGCTACACTTCAGGGCAAACTCCAATAAAAAGAAAAGAAAGAAAGAA
This sequence comes from Indri indri, assembly GCA_004363605.1. Lineage (NCBI taxonomy): Eukaryota > Metazoa > Chordata > Mammalia > Primates > Indriidae > Indri > Indri indri. The sequence continues at coordinate 11,592 of RJWJ010013660.1, read as the reverse complement.
AAAAACTTATTGCACTCATATTCTGGCTCATCCACAAAGCCGCCTTTTAATTTTCTGGTTCCTTTGTTGAGACAGTTCAAAAGAGCAAAAGGACTTAAGATACAGCAGGGTCAGGAAGATCCCACAGCTCATTTTCATCCGTCTCTGCCCGAGAGGATGGTGTGAGGGCCAGAACTTGGCAAACACGTCTTCATGCTAATCATCTCTTCCTGCACAGCGTTCTGGAGGGGGAGCTGCTATTTTAAATTCCTTGTTGGGAAGGATGTCGCCAGAGGAAGACAATGCTGGCAATTTGCTGAGAATGGCTGACACTGGGAGGCAAAAGAAAAAGAGAAGAAAAAGCCTACATGCAACATAAACAAAAGCCCAACAACCATACGGCGAAACCCAAAAGTCCTGCTTGTCTCAAGACCAGTGCCCTGCCTCCTTCTGTTCGCTTCCTTTCTAGACAAAGCTGGCAGAACCCAGTAAAACTCAAAGTGAAACAGACCCACTCAAAACCTCAAATGCAGAAACATTTTGTTGTTCTCTCACTTACTTTGTTCTGTTCCTTTTCCCTCAGGCTTCCCACCCTGGAGAGTGTATCTTTCCTTTCTCATTGTGTATCAAATTAGAGGCTGACCTCCTTTGGTCAGTCCCCTCAGGCTTGGACCCAGCAACTCTGCACTCCCCCAACCCCCAGATTAAACAGGCAAACCTGTGGTCCTGGGCTACATGTAGAGAAAAATGAACCCTCCGGCCAAGAGAGGACTAACAGAGCCTCTGGAATTATAGTGGGCCTTTTCTCATCACAGAAATTATGACCTGGGCAACTTCCATTCATATTTCCATTTTGCACAACAGGATCAGAACAGCTCCCAGTTGAAAGGGCACCAGCTCTTGGGACTGAGCGTTCTTTGTCCATACTTCTCCCAAGGAGACAGGCTGAGCCAGAGCGTGAGTGGGGTGCCCTCCTGCCAAACTACACACTGATATGTACAGAGATGCCACACACATGAAAGAGAACATTTCACAGAATTCCTAAATTATGAGTTTAATCACAAAAATAGAAAAAACAAACAGTCCTACCATTCATGTGGAACTACAAAAAACCCGAAATAGCCAAAGCAAACCTGAGCAAAAAGAATAAAGCTGAAGGCATCGCATTACCTGGCTTTGAAATATACTTCAAAGCTACGGTAACCAAAACAGCATGGTACTGGCATAAAAACAGGCACATCGACCAATGGAACAGCATAGAGAACCCAGAAATAAAGCCACGCACTTACAGCCAACTCATTTTTGACAAAGGTTCCAAGAACATACATTGGGGAAGGACAGTCTCTTCAAGAAATGGTGCTGGGAAAACTGGATATCCATATGCAGAAGAATGCATATTCTAGACCCCTATCTGTCACCAAATACGAAACTACTAAAAGAAAGCGTTGGGGAAATGATTCAGGACATCAGCAGGGTAAAGACTTCTTGACTAAGACCTAAATTCTGAGTTTGAAACAAATTAAGTTTCTCTGATTTCCCACTACGGCTTAATTACCAAGGAGCACACGGGGTGGATAAACAATCCTCATCATACGTCTTTTACCATCAGATTTTGCAGAACGTTTCCCGATTATGAATCATGATGAACAAATTCCACATTGTTACCACAGCCTTCCTTTCTAACACCTAATGTTCAAATTCACTAATCTCATGAGTCCACAAGCCTCTACGGATCCCTCACACCTCTGATGTGGACACTCTCCCCGGCCAGCCCAGTTAGTTAAACTGACTGCTGGGTTCCCTGAATGTGCCATGTTCTCCCTCCTCAACTCCACCCCAGCCCCAGGTTGCCTAGCTCATGCTTACTTATTCTTCAGTTTTAAGTTTAGACATCCCTGGCCCTAGGTTAAGTTCTTTTCTGTAATCACTCATATCGTAACTTCCTTTTGCTTCTGTAACCCCCTCTAGACTTTAAACTCCAAGAGGGCAGAGTCGAGGTCTGTTTTCTTCACAGATTCTTCCCCAAGGTCTAGCAGGCCTTGGCTCGTAACACAGGCCCTTGATAGTATTGCCCACACGAATGAATCTGAATGGGAGTTATTTGGCAAAGAAGAAAAAACCCTGACCCTCAGTTGTCTTAGGACCTCAAAAATCAATCAGAATTTTTTTTTGTTCTCCAACTTGATAGTCTATCCCTTACCAATAAATCGTGCTCCTCCTGTAACTTTTCCTTTCGCTCATTCATCTATCTGATACAGGATTCTTTCTCAGGCTTTGGTCTGCCATCTTCTCTGAAAGGAAAACTGAAAGATATTTTTCCATTTCTGCCCTGTTTGTTCCAAGGAGATCCCCGTGAACCCTGCCTTTGCAGGCAATAGTCTCACAGACCCCAAGGGCTTGCTCTGACCTGGTATGAGGACACTGCCCATAGGTAACACTCTTGGTGGCCAGATTTGTCACCATGGAGAGACCATGGCTGGTAAGCAAGACCAGGCCAGCTTGGAGAGATTTTTAAAACAGTACTGGGTGCCTTTTAACTCTTAACTGGCAGCTGACTTGGCAAAGCTTTATGAAAATAATCATAGTGAAAGTCAACGTGAGAATGTTACTAACAAGTAGGATATAGAACACAGATTAAAACTAAAAACTTGAAAGGAGAAAAATACATCCAAATTCAAACAAAAGAATCTTTAATTACAGTGTCGTCAACTCCTTAGCACCTGAGCAAAATTACACCAAATAATCCTAAGAGGAGACAGTTTAGCTTCACTTTTTTCCTGAAAAAATTTTTGTTGTTGTTGTCAAATACATGAGACATACAATAATTACAACAAACTCTTCTATTAGTGCTATTTAAGAGGCATCTCACCTTATAGATATGCATGAGGTTAGTATTATTGGAACCCCCACTTTACACGTTAAGAAATTTCCCCAAGGTTACAAGTCTAGAAGGGGCAGAGTGAAAATTTGAACTCAGGAAGTCCAATTACAGATTACATGCTCTTAACCACTAGACCACACTGCCTCTCGTATTTCACATACAAAAAGACGTTTATGACATTTATAGTTTAAAAATAACATGAACAACCATGTACCTGTATCTTTTCTCTTCTCTCGGTCCCTCTATGCCATACTCTGGATTATTTATTAGATCAATTTTCTAGCTTACCAATGTTCTCTTCAACTATCTCTGATCTGTTTAATTCATAAAATTTTTAATTCCTATTTTTATATTTTGCATCCCTAGAGATTCCATTTTATTTTTAAAATTTGCTCGGTCATCATTTTTACGGTTTCATATCCTTGCTATTTTCAATGCTTTTTTCAAAAAATTTCTGAAGCATGTTAAAATATTCATTTATATTTTTGACTGATAAATCCAATGATGAAGTATTTATAGGGCCCATTCTGCTGTCTCTGTTTTCTGCTGGCTTTTACTCATGGTGACTTGTTTGTGTTCTAATTAAGGCTGCCTTTCTCCAGAGGTGATTTCTGTTTATTTCTGAGAGTCTTGTAGGGTTGTTGAGGATATTTACACTGCCACTATACTATAATGAAATACTTAGTTTAATCTTTCTCTCCTTTCCCCATATTTCCCAAAAGAAAATAGTTCTCCAATGGATGAATGTCAATGCTGGGGAACATTTGCCATCACTGTCATTGGCAGGATCAAAAATTGGATTATTCCTACTTTGGAGAATATGAAGTAAGTGTGAGAAAGATATGCTGCTGAAATCCAAACAAATCAAATTCTTTACCATGCGTATCCGGGTTCAATTTAAGGAGAATTTTTATTTGGCTGAGGAAGTATCTTTAATAAGAAAGGTTCTTCTGCATTTTGGTTACTGAACCATCCATACCAGCCTCTACTATAAATCATGAATGGTGAGAATTGCATGATTATTTATTTCAGTCATGTCATGCAAGACTGCTTGAGGAACAACCCTACAGTTACAGAAATGTACAAACCTGTGAGGATCATCTGGATCACAATTAGGAAGAAACTGAGTGATGGCTTCGGCTACTTCTTCATTTGATAAAACATCCCAGAGTCCATCCGTGGCCAAGATCAGTACATCATCTGCTCCATGCTCATATTTGGAGAGATCATAGACTCTTACCTGAAAAGAACAGGAATGCACTGCTTAAGAAATGGGAGCACGCTATTTTCCCCAACAAATTGACTTCTGACTTCCCTTCCCTTTTCTTGCCAAGCCTAGTGGTTTTTAGGTATGCACTGTAAGGTACTTAATTATACAGAGAGCTTTGTGCCCAGGGTCAGCCTTCCTCGCAGACCTGCTATACAGCCATTTGGGGCCCAATGCACAGCTGTGAATGAACTTACGAGGTGGGCTTAATAACTGACAAGGAAGAAACTAATTGAGAACGAAATGCCTGAGGTAGAGTTGGAATGACGACTTACAAGCGGATATTGTGCTGGCCAGATCGTCGGCAAGGGGCTTACATGCTGGTCTTCCTTAACACATTAATTCAGCAAACATTTATTAAGGGCCTACCCTGTGCCAGATGCTATAAATACAAAGATGAGTAACAGATTTTCCTGCTTCAGAAGAGCTCCCAGTCTGTGGGGGAGATAAAGCCAACATAGCATCCTTAGTAAGCGTGCTGCGTGTATTTGTCCGGGACTAAGGAGATGTACTTTACTTAATGCACTCACTTGAAACCCTTCTTGCCTTGCCTGCTCTGAGGCCCAAGGGGCCAACTCCTTTCATATAAGGACAGGGCTCTGACACCTCACCCAGACTGGAGGCGCCCCAATCTAAGCTAAGCTACAGAGACACATGCTCAGTCTGAATTTGCAAAGTGTGTCATTGTAGTGACAAACTTTAAGTCTTTCCTCATCTCTAGTACCTTGAATGACTTGGATATTTCAATATGCACCTAAGCTCTTTACAAAGAATGAAGCAGCCTTGGCAAAACTGGTAAGAATAGAAATCAAGCCTCGTTTGGGACAGGCCACAGCTCCAGGTTCACTCTGCTTTGGTGGGGGTGGGGAGCGTAGGGAGGAGCAAAGTCTGGGGTTTCACTGCTATTCCTTCCTAACTTGGCACAATCAACCCCTGCTCGTACCACCTCACGAACTGAGGAAAAAGGTCAATTTAACCAGTCTCCTTCAACCCCCCTCATTCCTCGGTCCTATCTTCTAAAAGCAAGTCTGAGTGAAAGCTATGGGTTGGGGCAGGGGAGAGAGACGAAAGAAGAGGTAGCGTAAGTTGCTGTTCTCGTGTTCCCTCACACGGCCACTGCTAGGTCATCTCAGGTCTGGAGACAATACAATTCTAAGAGGCCCAGAGAGTGTTCGAATCCAGGTCTTTGAAAGCTAGGCGCCCTCCGCTATGGAAGGGTTGCCCAGGCTAGTGACACCCTACTGTGGGGCTGGTCCTGTGGGCTAACAGCCTATACCCAGCAGCAGCAAACAACAAAATGCCTACCCACGGGGCCCGTGGTAAATGAGCTCAAATGAAAAGCAGCCGTCAGGTGCCAGGGCTCTGTGGCCCGTGAACCCGATGGTAGCGATAGCTAGTGGCCCAGCACATGGGTCACGTTCAGGGGACGAGCACTCAGGGCTATTCTGCCCTGCCTGTTAACATCTTTTTTTCAAAAGGCATGTTCACTTAAGGCTAAGTTTACATTCTGGAGAAGGCACTGAGCCTTATAGGTCAAATTAAAGAAAACAGGAAAGGAGAACTTAAGTTTCCAACAGACCAGAAAGTCCCAAATGCCAGAATTCTATCCTCAGGCTGCTAAGTAATGTGGTCCATACAGTATCAGAAGCAACCTAACTGCCATTGTTTTATTTTCTGTGGTTCCTAGGTATGTTAAAGTCAGTGCTTCTCAAATGTTAATGTGTTTAGAAATCAGCGAGGGATTCTGTTAAACTATGGATTCTAATTCAGTTCTGGGGGGAAGGACGCTTAAGAGTCTGCAGTTCTAACTCCCTGCAGGTCCATGGACCACACTTTGAGTAGCAAGGCCATAGAGGACTCCTACTGGGCCAGGTTTGTAAACAAGAAAATCACAGGCTCTCGGTGGATTCCCTGATGCCTGCGTAGACTGTTCCCTAGAGCAGGCTGTAGAGAAGACAGAAAATGTCACCCCTGGGCTCCCAGTTTCAAATCCTGGCTCATTGGGTTGTTACTATCAGGATGCAACAACTTTGCTTAAGAGAGACTGCTAGCTTCTTATTGGGGTGTATCTGCAATAAATTTCTGTGATAATCTGAGTTCTGTCAGATAACAAATATTAAGTAACAAGAGGTGGGGAGATGTGGATGTCAGGTGGCCCAATCTTATGCTTGGGCCAGTCTTAGGTAAATAGGAGATTCAATTTGCCTTCTAGCTCCTGAAGGTGAAGTTGCCATGTCTGTGGATAACATCTATTTAATTTCAGAATCTGCCCTGTGAGTAGGGTGCCAAACCTCTTCAAAAGTGCTTTCTGCTGACCCAAGGAGTGTGACAGGTTGCTTGAGCTGAAGGTGTGCTGTCCACTACTGAAGTGGAAATTTGGCCAACAGAATGGGTGGGGATGATACACACAAACATGTTATAAAATGCCTCTCTCCAATTCTGCCAATAAATGCAATCCTCCCTAATTCCACTATTCACATTTCCACACTTGCTCCCTAATGCAGTTTCATTAGCCAACATGAAACTCCCTTTCAATACCATTCTCCATGTAACTTTTATGTAAATAATAAAAACCTGATCACAAGCCTATTCCCTGAGGCACTCCCCAATTAACATCCTTTTGGGTTTTTCTGGCTACCTCTTGTTTCCTGCCCTGTAGCCAACTTCCACAGGTCTTTGCCAACTTTCCACTTACAGCTCGTGTCTTATACACTAACCTGTGATACAGAACATTTTGTGAAAACGCTTTTGGACAGATTGGACTGCTGGGCAAGTCATCCCCCTGCACGCCCGCCCTCCCCCGCAGCGAGGCCTTCAGAGGATTCCAGCGGGCTCGGAGTCCTGCCCTTCCCTCCCTGAAGCTGTTGTCAGCCCTCTGCATGCAGACCATACTCACCTCCCCAGTTCCTCTGTTCAGTTCCTTAAATAGCTTCTCAATGTTCTGAGAAGCCTCCCATCAAACTAATGGGCTCTGAGGCTTCCCAGAACTCAGACATCTGGAAGGGAGTCTCTGCAGGCCCCGGAGGGGACAGGTGTGCTACAGAAAGGTCTTTGTCGGAGGGCGGCTGGGGAACATGAGTCAGGGCTTCTAGCAGCTCTTTCCTGTGTTCCCATCAGCCAAGAAAGGGGAAAAAAAAGTCGCATAAATCCTTGGGAATTTTTGTAGTTTCTCAAAGCAATATAATCTGAGCAGCTGAGAAATGGGACTGGGCGGAACCACCTGCCTTCCTGCTGCCTCCATTACATATTTATTGAGCACTTACTATGTGCCAACCATTTTGGCACCAGGGATACAGTGAACAAAACTGACAAAGTCACAACTTCTAAACTAGTAGATGAGATAGACACATAAGTAGACTACAATGTCAGAACATAATAAGCGCTCTGAAGAAAAATCCAGCAGGCTAAGGAGAACGATGGAGAGTCATTTTAGAAGTAGTCATGGTGGCCTCTCCGGGAAGGCGCCATCTGAACAAGTGAGGTGATTTCCCATGGGTTCCTACTTGCATCTCCCCCTTCCTTCCTTCCTTCCTTCCTTCCTTCCTTCCTTCCTTCCTTCCTTCCTTTCTTCGGGTACCTGTTACTCAGTGTTAGACTGGTGGTGAAGAAGGAGGGCTGAAAGGGATGGGTCTCACTCTCTATTGCCAAAGCAACCGTGAGGAGGACAAAGAGCAGCCATCTTTCTTTCCCCTGGTCTTCTACAGGCACAATCTTTCACACCCATTAATATAGTATTTATTAATACCTATGTGTATACATCAGGGTTTACTTCTCTGTCTCTTCCACGAGATTAGTTATTCTCAAACTTGAATGTGTTTAAGAATCACTTGAAGTGCTACTTAGCTAAATTCAGATTCAAGGATCCCACCTTCAAAAGTCTGTCGGTGCAGATCTGAGCCGGGGCCCAGGCATCAGCATCCTTAAACGAAGACGCCAGGGAATTCTGACGCAGGTGGCAGGGGAACTTTACTTTGAAAACGCTGTAGTAGGCAATAATCTCCTCTAGGGGCACAGTCTGTCTTGTTCTATTTGTTTCTGTGTCCAGAACAGAGCACAGAGCCTAGCCCTTGGTAACCACTCAATTCATAACTGAAGAAAGCATTCCCTTTATTGGACATTCACCCCTGTCCAGCTTACAATGAACACCCAGGGAGTTGGTCAACTTATCATCCCCTCAAAATTCAATTTCTGAAGGCCAGAGATCTCAATCTGCATTTCTTCTGTGGGCCTAGCAGTGTCTCCTATAGTATATGCTGCAGTAGATCTTCAGTACACACTTGCTGAGACAAAGAATGACCAGGGTAAGAAGGGAGGAAGAAAAAAATTAAACATACAAGATCCCTTCAGAAGACCCCCTAATTTCATGGTGACACAACAGATTCAGCTTATTAACTCCGATACTTCCAAATAGTCGCCAGAATGCAACGTGCTGGTATTTAGCAGAAGTGGCAAACTCTTTCCTTTTCTTCGCCTGTCCTCAGTGGAGCTGCCAACAAACAAAAAACGCTCAGTGTTGAGGAGCAGGAAGAAGTCCGGGGGCAAACGAGAGCCTTGGCTAATGTGCCCGGAACGAGCCAAGTGCTGACTGTTCTCCCAGGGCCCTCAGCTTCAGAGCACTTAGAGATGTCCTTAATGTCATCACTGGGCACTTATTTTACACAGTAGCCTGTGACAAGTGACTCTTTAATACAGAACCTCCACTTAGCACCCAGCCGCAGGCTGCTGTTTCAGAGTTTGTCTAATACTTGCTCGTATCTCTGCCCTATTACTGATATTTTGGTGGCATGTTAAGAGACCTCACACCACTATGTGCTGACGCTGGCTGCTGCTGCCTCTTTTTTTTTTTTTTTTAATCTGGTTCCTTGGATTGAATGACACTGGCTTCTTGACGCCACTTTTTAAAAGAACCCATGAATTCCTCCATTTGCCAAATCTCTGCTGCCTGTCTAGGATGCCCTTGCACCTTTTACGTCTTCATCAGTTCAGCAAATTCTCCAAACCTCTTTTTCCTTTTAAGTACTCAATGTAGGACAGTGAGCTCCTGCAGCCAGGCCTCGCTCTGGAAGAGAGAGCAGCTGCCCTTGTGATCAGATGCCCTCGCTGCAGGTCTCTCCTCCTAACCAGCTTCGTGACGAGACAAGCTACTTATTCTCTTTAGCTCTTCATTTTCTCAGCTCTGAAATCATTCTTCAAAAATTGAAGAAAACAAACAAAAAATGATAATAAATAAATAAATAAATAACCCGTGCTCTACTTCTCTCACAAAACTGTTAGGAAGATCAAATAAGATAATGTGGAAGGGAATTGCAAATTCTATGTTATTCTTTTATGGCACTGATCTCAGGATAATAACATTTGAGTGTTGGCTAGTTGGTAGAAGGAGAGGAGTAAGAGCGGGCTCAGGAGAACTGGTTCGATTCCAAAAGTCTCATTTAAAATAACAGTGGTTGGGACTCTCAGTAGTGTTACATGGCAGAGAAAGCCAAAGGTGGTTCCAAGGTAAAGGCTGCCGATAGGTGGTGGGAAGTAAGGAGAGTATGAACTCTTGTGCTCTCCACCTCATGTGGCCCACCCAGAAGCTTAACCTACAGAACTTCGAATACGGCACTTGTACCACAAGAAAATGAAACTCCAGCATCCTTCCTGCAGTCCTAAAAACCAAGGAGATTGTTTCAAGATTGGCATTTTGGTAGGCCACCAAGATCACATCCAAATTTTCTATAGTGATTCCATCTACATTACATGAAGTCATGAAACTAACAATGAATCTGATGGCAGAAGACGTGGGTTTGAGACCCATTTTGCCTGTTAGTAGTTAGACAAAACCACTTTGTTCATTCACAATTTCAAAGCTTACGGACTACCTGCGGGGAATATTGAATGACAGAGGAATACTGATTCCGCAGATGGAGGGTGTCAGGGAGGAGGAGTTGGACATAATATGCCTCACACATAAAGGGACCTGCAGGGGCCCAAGCCTGGGGATGTGAGAAAGGGCTGGTGTGTTTGGGCAGCTCTACCTTACTTGGTTTGGCCACAGTACTGGATTTCCACGGAAAGTGGTGAGGGACGGGCCTTGACTTCTCAAATCTTCAGTGTCTCCCTCTGTGACATGAGAGGTCAGGACTCTCAACCACTGGGCTGCTTACAGCTCTACTATTTTCTGACTCTCTCATCATAGGATGAGTTAGGGCTTGATGTGACTGACCTCATGACTTCAGAGCATTTGGCTGCAAATGCATCAAGTGACAGTGAACTATTAAAAATATTCTGACCACTCACACTATGCTAAAGGAGCTGGCTGTTTTGGCTGCAGGTACAATTTTATACTTGAAATACACCATGGATATTCTTGAGGGTTTGTTTTTTTCTTTTGGAGTCTACAGACAAAATAAACATTTGAATTTAGAAGGTGAATACAATCGGCCGGGCACGGTGGCTCACGCCTGTAATCCTAGCACTCTGGGAGGCCGAGGCGGGCGGATCGTTTGAGCTCAGGAGTTCGAGACCAGCCTGAGCAAGAGCGAGATCCCGTCTCTACTAAAAAATAAAAAAAATAGAAAGAAATTATCTGGACAACTAAAAAAATATATAGACAAAATTAGCCGGGCATGGTGGCACATGTCTGTAGTCCCAGCTACTTGGGAGGCTGAGGCAGAAGGATTGCTTGAGCTCAGGAGTCTGAGGTTGCTGTGACCTAGGCTGACACCACGGCACTCTAGCCCAGGCAACAGAGTGAGACTCTGTCTCGAAAAAAAAAAAGAAGGTGAATACAATCTAATAGCTCAAAAAGTTTCTAAACCAGGTAAAATATTAGGTACTGTGAAGACAGCCCGAAATTGTACCCAATGTCTGACTGCCACAGCATAAGGCTTCCATCTTCTCCACATGACACCTGGTACCCTGTAACTCAGCAAGGTAAGATACAGGAGGGAATTCCACTTACATGCTGGGACATTCCCATGATATACACACTCCTTTCTCTGGGTTTCCAAAGGCTTGTTCACCACTAAATCAAAGCCTCCTTCAATGAATTAGCAAATGAATGTGCTTGAATCTGTTAATAGCTGAATAATCATTTGAGGAATAAGTCTTTACTAAAATGCCCATTTGAGGAGATAGAAATCCTAGCCTGTGAGGGTAAGCACGTGGGTGCACTGTAGATAAACTGTGTTGCCTCAAGTCCATTCAGGAGGCAGGTAAGGCACAAACAGAGTGACTATACATCCTTTTATTTATTTATTTTTATGGGGAGGGACTGAGGTTCAATTTCCTTTTTTTTGTTTTTTTTTGAGGCAGAGTCTCACTGTGTCACTCTGGGTAGAGTGCAGTGGCATCATTGTAGCTCACTGCAACCTCCAACTCCTGGGCTCAAGGGATTCTCCTGCCTCAGCCTCCCAAGTAGCTGGGACTACAGGTGCACACCACAACACCCAGCTAATTTTTCTATTTTTAGTAGAGATGA
>RJWJ010013659.1:0-39449 GCA_004363605.1 Indri indri | reverse complement strand
TGTGACCATAAGCTGAGCCACTAGGCATATCTTATATCTCTTTATGACATTTTCTATTTTATTATTACTTTTATTTCAAAGCATTAAGGGGTACAAATAATTTAGGTTAAATGAATCGCTTTTATAATGCTTGAGTCATGGTTATAAGAGTGCCTATCACCCAGATACTGTTCATTGTACCTGTTAGGTAGGTTTTCACCCGTCCCCTCCTCCTCACTTCCTCCTGGCTGATTTCTGTTGAGTTTTACTTCCCTCTATGCACATGTGTGCCCGTCAGTTAGTAGTGAGTACATGTGGTGTTTGTTTTTCCATTCCTTAGATAAACTTCACTTAGGATAATGGTCTCCAGTTCCATCCAAATTGCTGCAAAAGCATTAATTCATCCTTTTTATGGCTCAGTAGTACTCCATGGTCTACATACATCACATTTGGTTAATCCACTAATGAATTGAGGGATACTTGGATTGATTCCACATCTTTGCAATTGTGAATTGTGCTTCAATAAACATTAGACTGCAGGTGTCTTTTTTATAGAATGTCTTTTTTTCCTTTGGGTAATACCCAGTAGTGGGATTGCTGGATCAAATGGTAGGTTGACTTTTAGTTCTTTGAAGAATCTCCATACTGTTTTCCATAAAGACAGTACAAATTTGAAGTCCCACCAACAGTATACAAGTGTTCCTTTCTCTCAGTATCCATGCCAGCATCCATTGTTTTTGGACTTTTTAATTAAGGCCATTCTGACTGGAGTAAGGTGATATTTCATTGTGGTTTTAATATGCACTTCCTTGATGATTAGTGACATTGAGCATTTTTTCTTATGTTTATTGGCCATTTGTCTATCTTCATTTAAAAAGCTTCTGTTCATGTCTTTTGTCTACTTTTTAATGGGGTTGGTTGATTTCTTCTTGCTGATTTGCTTTAGTTTTTTGTAGATTCTACTTATTAGTCCTTTATTGGATGTACAGCTTGTGAATATTTTCTCCCATTCTGTAGGTTGTCTATTTGCTCTGTTAATTATTTCCTTGGCTGTGCAGAAACCTTTTAATTTAATGAAGTCTCATTTATTTATTTTTGTTGTTGCTGTGATTGCCTTTGGGACCTTCTTCATAAATTCTTTGCTGAGGCAGATATCTAGCAGAGTTTTTCCAACATTTTCTCCTAGAATTCCTATGGTTTCATGCCTTACATTTAAGTCCTTTATCCATCTTGAATTAATTTTAGTAAGTGGTGAGAGATATGGATCCTGTTTCATTCTTATACATGTGGCTATCCAATTTTCTCAGCACCATTTATTGAATAAGGGTTCTTTTCCCCAGTGTATATTGTTGTCTGCTTTGTCAAAGATCAATTGGCTGTATGTACACGGTTTTATATCTAGGTTTTCTATTCTGTACTATTGGTCTACGTCTCTATTTTTGTGCCAATACCATGCCAATTTATTTACTATAGCCTTGCAGTATAGCTTGAAGTCTGGTAATGGGAAAACTCCTGATTTGTTCCTTTTGCTTAATATTGGCCATGTGGTCTCTTTGCTGCTTCCACACAAAGCATAGAATTATTTTTTCTAGATCTGTGAAATACAATGCTGGTATTCTGATGGAAATTTCATTGAATCTATAAATCATTTTGGGTAGTTTGGATAGTTTAACAATGTTGATTCTACCAATCCATGAGCATAATATGTTTTTCCACTTGTTTGTATCATCTGTGATTTCTTTCCTCAGTGTTTCATAGTTCTCTCTGTAGATATCTTTCACCTCCTTGGTTAAGTATATTCCTAGGTATTTTATTTTTGTTGCAGCATTTGGGAATGGTATTGAGTCTTTGATTTGACTCTCAGACTATTATTGGTGTCTAGGAATGCTACTGATATGTGCATATTAATTTTGTAACCTGAGACTTTGCTGAATTCATTTATCAATTCCAGGAATCTCCTGGTGGAATCTTTGGGGTTTTCTAGGTATAAGATCAGATTGTCTGCAAAAAGTGATACTTTGGCCTCCTCTTTCCCAATTTGGATACCTTTAATTTCTTTCTCTTGCCTGATTGCTCTATCTAGGACTTCTAGCACTATGTTGAATAGAAGTGGTAACAGTGGACATCCTTGTCTTGTTCCAGTTCTTAGCGGGAATGCTTTAAACTTTCCCCCATTCAGTATGATGCTGGCTGTGTGTTTGTCATATATAATTATATAATCATATTATATAATTATATATTACAAATATATATAATTAATTATTATATATTAATAATATATATTATATTAATATAATATATATTAATATGTTATGTATAATATTTTATATATTATATAATTATAATTATATGTTATATATAATTAATTATATATTGTATAATATACTATTATACAATAATATATTATAATTTTGAGATATGTTCCTTCTAGGCCTAGTTTGTTGAGAGTTTTTATCATGACAGGGTGCTGAATTTTGTCAAATGCTTTTTCTGCATCTATTGAGATGATTATATGACATTTGTTTTTGCTTTTGTTTATGTGATGAATCATTTTTATTGATTTACATATATTGAACCATCCTTGCATCCCTGGGATGAAGCCCAATTGGTCATGGTGGATTATTTTTTTGATAATCTGTGAATTTGGTTTGCTAGTATTTTATTTAGGATTTTTGCATAGGGGATATTTATGAGGGATTTTGATCTGTAGTCTTCTTTTCTTGTTGTGCCCTTTCCTGGCTTTGGTATCAAGGTGATATTGACTTCATAGAATGTGTTGGGGAGAATTCCCTCTTTCTTTATGCGATGAAATAATTTCTGCAGAAAAGGGACCAACTCTTCTTTGTAGGTCTGCTAAAATTTGGCCTTGAGTCCATCTGATCTGGGTTTTTTTTTTTTTTCTTGGAAGGTTTTTTATTGCCTGCTTCAATCTCATTGCTCATTACTGGTCTGTTCAGGAGTTCTATTTCTTCCCAATTGAGTTTTGGGAGGTTCTATGTTTCTAGAAATTCATCAATTTCCTCCATGTTTTTGAGTTTATGTGCATAGAGATTTTCATAGTACTCACAGATGATATTTTGCATTTCTGTGGTATCAGTTGTACTATCTCCTTTTTCATTTCTACTTGAGCTTATTTGACTCTTTCTCTTCTATTCCTGGCTAATCTAGCAAAACGTTTATCAATTTTGTTTATCTTTTCAAAGAACCAATTTTTTATTTCATTGATCTTCTATATAATTTTGCTTTTGACTTCATTTAGTTCTGCTCTGACCTTAGTTATTTCTTTTCTTCTGCTGGCTTTGGGTTTGGTTTGCTTTTCCTTTTCTAGTTTCTTGAGATATGTCATTATATTGTTAATTTGTAATCTTTCTTTTTGTTGTAGGCAGTTAAGGCTATGAATTTTCCCCTTAGGATATCCCATAGATTTTTGATAGCTTGTGTTCTCTTTTTCATTCAGTTTGAGGAATCTTTTAAAGTCCATCTTAATTTCATCTTTTATCCAATGATAGCAGCAGGTTGTTTAATTTCCATGACTTTGTGTTGAATTGGGTGTTTCTCTTGAAGTTGATTTCTAGTTTTACTCTACTGTTGTCTGAGAAGTTACATGGTATGATTTCAATTTTTTTGAATTTGTTGAGCCATGTTTTGTGGCCTAAAATATGATCACTCTTGGAGAATGTTCCATGTGCTGATGAGTAGAATGTATAGTCAATATATTTGGTAGTTTTGGGATAAAATGTTCTGTAAATGTCTGTTAGGCCCAATTGTTCTATAGTCCCATTTAAGTCCAGTGTTTCTCTATTTATCTTCTGCTTGGATGATCTGTCCAGTTCTGTCAGTGGGTGTTGAAGTCCTGAGCAACTACAATATTGCTGTTTATCTCTCTACTTAGGTCTAGTATGGTTTGCTTTAAGAATCTGGGTGTTCCTGTGTTGGATGCATAGATATTTAGGATTGTTATGTCTTCTTGCTAAACTGCTCCCTTTACCATTATATAATGACTATCTTTGTCTTTCTTTACTATTGTTGATTTAAAGTCAATTTTACCTGATAGGAGAATGGCTATATCTGCTTTCTTCTCATTTCCATTTGCATGGAATAATTTTTTTCAATCTTTAACCTTGAGTCTGTAAGAGTCCTTTTCATTAGATGTGTTTCCTGGAGACAGCAGATACTTGGCTCATATTTTTTCATCCACTCAGCCAGCCAATGTCTTTTGGGTGGGGAATTCAAACCATTTACATTGATTGATAGAACTGATATGTGGGATGCTGTTCTGTTCATCCTGTTATTTAGTACTTTACTGCTTTGTTTTACTTCTTGTATTTTTGTTCTATTTGAGTTCTGAGCTTTAGTTTTTGGGTGGTTTTACACTAGAGGATAAGCACTGTGGTGCTCCATGTATAATGCAGTTCTGAGTATTTCCTGCAGGGCAGGTTTAGTCTTGACAATTCCCTCAGTGTTTGCTTGTCTGGAAAAGTCTTCATTTCTCCTTCATTTATGAAACTTAGTTTTGTAGGATACAAAATTCTAGGCTGGCAGTTATTCTGTTTAAGAAGACTGAAGATGGGGCCCCATCCCCTTCTGGTTTGTAAGGTCTCAGTTAAGAAGTCTCCAGCTAGCCTGATGGTTTTCCTTTGTAAAGTTACTTGACGTTTTCATCTTAAAGCTTGCAGGAATTCCTCCTTCATGTTGGCTTTGGCCAGTCTGGTGACGTCTTGCTGATTGCCTCCTTGCGATGAATTTCCCAGGAGTTCATTGAGCTTCTTGTACTGCTTGTCTAACTCTCTAAAAAGACCAGGGAAATTTTCCTCAATTATTCCCTCAAATAGGTTTTCCAGCCTTTGCGCATTTTCTTCTTCACCCTCTGGGATGCCTATAATTCTTATATTGGGGCATTTTACATAATCCATATTTCTCATAGGCTTTGTTCATTCCTCTTAAATCTTTGTTCATTATTTTTGACTGAATGATTTAATTTCAAAGAGTTGTCTTCAAGCACTAAGATTCTGTCTTCTGCCTGATGTAGTCTATTCTTAAAACTTTCCACTGTGTTTTGTATTTCCTTAAATGCATTTTCCATTTCCAGAAGTTCTATCTGGTTTTCTTTATGACATTTTCAATAATGAGATAAATTCAAAGTTACAAGACAATTGCTACCCAATGCTTTCAAGTAAACAATTAGTTTTCAGTTATATTACATGTAATATAGCCAATTCAATGTAACAAACACTTTCTGGAATAAAAATGTAATTCCCAGATAAAGCATCAATGTTAAAAGATACACTTTCTTTGTCATATAATCACCATCTTCATACACTATTTGAAAGAATAATCCATATGAGATTCAGTGCAGTTTCTCATTCAAACAATCCTAAAAGGAAGGTTAGGTATCTTGGCATTAAAATTTCTAGGGACTGTAGGTAGATTTGTCTAGTAATAGCAAGCCCTTACATAATGCTATGTGCCAATCATGGTTCTAGGACCATTATATGCATTAATTCATGTAAGCTTCACAGCCACCATATAAGGAAGCAGATATTACAGATGGAGAAACTGAGACATGAAGATGTTAAGTAATTTGTCCAGCATGGAATCCAGGGAGTTTGTTGCCAGATACCACAGTTTTAACCACTTATTATGCTGCTCTCTACAAGTTTAAAATAATAATTCAATATAGTATCTTCAGTGGCAGTTAAAAGCAGTAATGTGGCCAGGCATGGTGGGCCCCGCCTGTAATTCTAGCACTCTGGGAGGCCAAGGTGAGAGAGTCACTTGAGCTTAGGAGTTAAAGAACAGCCTGACAAGAGCACCCCATCTCTACTAAAAATAGATAAACTAGCCGGGTGTGGTTGCACATACCTGTACTCCCAGCTACTCAGGAGGCTGAGGCAAGAGGATCACTTGAGCCCAAGAGTTGAGGTTGCAGTGAGCTACGATGACGCCACTGCACTATACCCAGGGCACCAGAGTGAGACTCTGTCCCAAAAAAAAAAAAAAAAAAGAAATCAGCAATGTTAGGTTACCAGAATGAATTATGAAATATTGACTCTGGCAACAACATCTAATGTCTCTCAGCAAAAGGTATACCATTCCATTCTGTAGGTGATGTTTTTCACTACAGTTAAACAGCCTACAAGATACATGTTTAAGGGAACTGTGTTTCATTAAGAGTTCAGCTCTTCTTCACTCATCTCCCAGAACAAAAGGAGTGCTTTAAGCTCTCAGGTAAGATGGGGCAGTGGCTGGACCAGACAGCATGATCTGCCCCCCAGCTCCTTGGGAAGTCAGTCAGTAATGTGGAGCCCACAGTAACATTATGAACCTAGGCCACAAGGTCCTGATGGCTTAAGCCAGTTCTGGCTTTTTAGATGCCCATTGTGCTGATTTCTAAATGTTCTATAGAAAAATGGCAAAACTGTACATTCCTTCCATGTCTGTCAGTGATAACTACTATGTTCATCATTGGGGTCTTAAAAACTATCCAGAATCCCAGCTACTGTTTCAATAAAATTGTAGGAATGTGTTCTAGAAGGTATATTTATTTCTCTTTGGTAAACCTTATCAGGGGCATCTTCTATAATACTTTTGAACTGTGTTTTGTTTTGCTTTTAACCAGAACTACTACATTTTTCCAGGGCAATACATCACAATTGCTCTGTTGTCAATAATAAAAATCATTTAGTTCTAGTTCCTAAATTTCATGCTGATGGATTTGTAACATCACCCTATCTCAAGGTAGCATTTTTGGGGGGGTAGAATCTGTACTTTGCATCCTTTAAGCTACAAGCAGATGATGGTATCACCTCTCATACAATCAACTGATTTGAAAATGGTGTGAAAATGTCCTGTGTTCCCCTGACCCTCAGACAAGAACACTTAGGTTCAATGGCTGGACCTAAATGAAGTCCTACTTCTCAGGTATTTTTGAGACCTACTTTAATGCAGTAGTTAAAATCTTTATTAGGATCATTTAAAATGTTAAACTTGATGAAACCAAGAGGCGCCATTGCATTGGAAGGTTTCGTATTAAATTGTATATATATAATGAAATCCTACAACATAGCTCATAAAAAAATAATTTCAGTGTTAACTCAAATGGCTCTGCAGTATAAGCAGCAAAAATCATATCTAGATTTGCCCCTCTATGCCTCCGTGGCCAAACCGTTCCTTCTTGGTAGGGAAACTCTTTGAAAAAGATGCAGAGCTCTGTTACTGCCAACAGATACCTCTACAGACACTCTAACTCCAGGAAGTACTTTACAGCCAGCAGGAAGATAAATGCAACTGGCTGAGGAGAGAATCTTCAAAATACCCAGCAGTACCCTGGAGAGTAATTCATGAGCCCAAGCTATCGGAAACTGTGTTCTGAGGGATTCCTGGAAGAACCGTTCATCTCTAAGACTTCAAGGAGGAACCCAACAGACCATTTAAATTTTAAAAAGGTCTTTGCTTGGAAACTTCTGCTTCCTCTGTGGTGAGAGAGTGGGAAAAACATCAGGAGGAAGAAAAGGCAAAAGGATAAATGGGGAAGAAAGGAAAAAACTGAAGGGAGAGCCTCCATTATTTCCAAACACTATGTGAGATGTTTTACAAGTTTTGCCTCAGTTAACACACACATCGCTGCTGTGTGAGAACTGGTGTTAGCTCCATGTTATGCATGAGGAAAATGAGAATCGAAAGGATTACGGAGAAAAAAATTTGTCATATGTCAAATAACTCATAAGAGTCAATGTCAGGTCTGTGAATGTTTTCCCATACTGTGCGGCCTTTCCCACCTCCCTATTTGTTTTTATATGACCAGGGATCTGTTCGCTTTTTTCCCCTTACAAATTTTACTGCATGAGCAGAAAATTAATTATCTTCTCGGAGGTCTACCTGGTGAGACTGGTGATCTAGAGAAACTGATTGTCAGCAAAAGAAGAGTTTCTGAAATGCAGTACCAATTGGTGTGGCTGTGATCTGTGAGCTTCTAAATGTCTAAGCCTAAATTTTCAATCTCCATCGCTTAGCTAATGCCATTGATGGGTGCTTTTTTCATGGCCCCTCTGATACTCTGCCCATGTCCTTCGGCTCAGAGCTTCCTATCTTAGTCGTGTTGTTCACAAAATAAATAGCTTTACCAGAAACAACATTTACTAGCCCCAGACATTTATCACTTCTTTGAATTGTGTCTTTACTATTCCCCATCTCCTCTTTTAAGCTTCAAACATAACTTTCTCATGCTCTATGTTAATGTAATTTATTCAGATTTATTAAAGGCAGGATTCATAAGCTAAACAACTAAGGAAAAGAAAGAAGGAAGGAGGGAAGGAAGGAAGGAAGGAAGGAAGGAAGGGAAAAAAGAGAGGGAGGAAGGAAATAAAATTTCCTGAATTGTTATATTAGATGGATTTCCCTTTTACTTTTTTAATCATAAAATTTTTAGAAACTAAATTTTAAAGACTCAGTCAATTCCTTTACCATATATGTGCAGAAATTTTGCCAAAATCATACAATTAATGGTGGGATTGAGGCCACTCTTTTCACTATTACACCACTGCATTTTCTCCCTGGCATGGCTGTATTCTCAGAAATCAACCACCTGAGTTGTGTATACACAAGGTTTGTGACACAGATATTTTGCTTAACTACTTAAGCATTTATAAAATATATTATTTAACATATTGCTTGAGAAAATATTGTTTTATTCAATAATATCTGTTGAAATTCTAATTACAATAGTCTCAAAAATAAGAACTATTTCAAGCTTACTCATCAATAATGACTTTTTGTAGAAGTAAAACTTTCGTCACTAGAATTCTCAGTACACTTACAGACACATACAATGTGCTTCTCAAGTCCCATAGCTGTTTAACAGGACAGCCATAAAAGACCTTCAGGAGTCCTTTTCCTTTCCTGAATTCTACAATGCAATAGAAAATAAGGATTACAGCATTTCTGTCTTTAAAGCAAGCAAAGCACCTTAGTGTACACTTTTTAAATTTATGGTTTGATGCTTTTTAGGTTTTATATAAACTATTTCTAGAACTAAAATGGAGAAAAAAAACCAGATTTTTATAGGATGCACGATCTTAAAGTGAAAAATGAAGGGTAGTTGCAAAGGGTGTTCCCCTGCTTCATGCTCACTTTGTAATTAAGTAAGGTGAACCTCAAACAGAAGCTTTAGAACAGCGCACATACACACACACACACACCACTGACATAAACTACTGCATTCCATTGTCACTGAAAATGTAAAGCTTAGCTGTCCTGAGGGCAAATAGAATGAGCTTCCCAGCTACTCATCTGGGTTTCAGCATGGCATCTTGACAAGTGGATACTCTTTAGTACACAAAACAGCTCCACAAGTAAAAACCAGTTCAAAGACGCCCTTTGCAGAAAGTCGGTTCACTATTTTGACAAAAGCATTATTTAAGCACTGGATTAAAGTCTAAATTTGTAAAAGATGGTACAGTGAAATGTCTCTGCTCTCCTTTTCCATGACTTCTTTGTTTATGGTGCTCTAATTAAATTAACAACATTTTAAAGAATAGTTGTCATAATTTTGGAGTGTTATTGTTTATCCTTCTTGCAATGTCAAACAGCACAATTATACTGCAAAGGGTTAAGCATATTCTACTCACAAAAAGGAAACGAGGAATGTGTGATATTCCTTGAACCAAAAAGCTTATAAAAGATGCCATTATTGTGCCCACATTTAGCTGTTTTTAGTGAAAGATTTAAACAACTCCAACCAAAGTTACATAAACACACCAAAGATTGTGTGTTTCCTGAGGATTCTGACTTGTTGAGCTATTAAAGCAATAGGCTTTCTTTCATCACGCTGAACTCTTTTTGTTCAATTTTCTTCCAGCTTAGTATAACTCTTTACATTCTGTTTGAAATACAGACCTATTTTATCATTTCTAAACCATTTTCTTTTCTTGCTTTTTGAATTACCTAAAAAAAGGCTTATTTCAAAATTTAGATGCCTTTATTATTCAAGATATTTGCTTCACATATATCTTTGAAAATCATATGTATATGATTTTTTTATTTTCTAATATGTCAGCTGGAAACAGAGGAAATAGACTAATGTTAACTCCAGGTGCCATGCCCATTTGTTTTGTTTGTTTCATGCATTTTTGCTCTTTGTTTATATAGTAGCTGTGCCTGCGTTTTGGGTTCCTGTTAATTTATTCACCATCCACAGGGCGACTAGGAAGTTATTTTTCTGAAGTGAGCATTATATTTTTGGGAGAGTGATAATTCCATGATGTACAGTACTCTAGTGCCCATGAAGTAGTGTGGAATAATACACAAACTAATTTTTTACATACTCAAGTTGATTAATATGATTAGACACTTCTCGATATTGAAACTTTATTTTTCAATAAATTTCTGTTTTAGGCTACATATTCAGTTTAACATTAGCTGAGGTAAAAGGACTCTCAGAAAACAACATCAACTCGAGATTTAGAAATAGCATAGATATGACAATATAGAGAGAGCATGGTTCAGATTCATTATGAGCACAGATTACTTAAAATCACTAAAATGGATATGCTTGGTAAATTTTCTCCCCATATTTGCTTTTTTCTAATCAATTACCATGGAAAAATGCTGAAAATCTCCAACAAAATGCAAATCAAGCCACCTTCTAATAACAATGAAAAAAAAAGCCATTTCCATATACTGGGTCTCACACAAATCTTTCTCAAAAACAAAACTATATTATTCCTTTATTTTCTATCCTCAAATTTACTTTCTCAAAAACAGAACCACATCATTGCTTACTTTTTGGTACCTCAAACTTTCATTTTTGTAATAAAAACTGCTCTTTCAACCGTTTCTCCTTTTCTTGGTTTTACTTCCTGTGGCTGTGTCTCTAAGGATCCTACAGCTTCTCCTGAGCTAGCTAACTCTTGCTCACGTTGTAACTTATCTCGGGAGTCATGTCTAACAACAAGGTGTCCATACAGCCAAAGAGTAGGCTATTTTCTTCCTATTTATCCCCATAAGACCCCATATTTCTTCCCAACCAGGGTATAAGCTCTTCAAACATACCACAGTGCCTAGCTCGTAGTAGGAATTCAAAAAATGTTTACTGGTCAATTGTTTATTAGTAATTCTAAAGTTGGTACCTTAGGTAATAATAATAGCTAACCTTTCATTTCTATGGAACTGGTACTGTACTAAGCATTTATTATATGTTATTTTATCTAATCCAGTGGTTCTCAATGTTCTGTAGACAAATGTTGCCTGGGAACTTGTTACAAATGTAAATTCTTGGACCCCATCCAAGACCTAACAAATCACAAACTCTGGAGTTAGGTCTTTACAATCTGTGTTTTAACAAACCATTCAGATGATTCCGATACCTGCTAAAGTTTTAGAAATGCTGCTCTAATTAGAAACATGTATTTTGCTCCCTAAAAAGAGTTTTTTTTTTTTTTTTTTTTTTTTTTTGAGATAGAGTGTCACTCTGTTGCCTGGGGCTAGAGTGCCATGGAGTCAGCTGGAACTACAGGCATGCGCCACCATGCCCGGCTAATTTTTTCTAGATATTTTTAGTTGTCCAGCTAATTTCTTTCTATTTTTGGTAGAGATGGGGTCTCGCTCTTGCTCAGACTGGTCTCGAACTCCTGAGCTCAAATGATCCACCCACCTCGGCTTCCCAGAGTGCTAGGATTACAGGTGTGAGCCACCGCGCCTGGCCAAAAGAGCTGTTTTATAAAAATAAATCAATGTGAAAATGAGAATGTACCTTCTTAAAGAATCAAAAAATCCATCTATGTCTTCTATTTTTGTGTGTACAGGCTCTTTTAATACAGAAAAGAAAAAAAAACGAGTATTATTTAACTTTCATCTTTCTTTGCTTCAGTTGTAACATGCTAATTAACATTGTCGGGGGAAAAACTTGGAACATCATTATACAAATAAGAATTTTTTTGTTAATTAGTGTTTCTAAAATCCATTCCAAGTCTGTTGTCCACATAAGTGTTGCTGTTCTAGTGCACAAATAGTGTCATGACACAATTACATGCCTGGTATGTTGCACAAATCCCAAATTTACTAACACTGTTCAGTCACAGTGAAGTAATTAACACTCTAATCCTAAAGTGGCGATGTAGAATATAAAACTTAAAATTTATCAGTAGTTTTGTATTTTCCCTAATGCTGATTACAAGCTATATTAATTGTTTCATTTTCTTCTAACGGTATGAAAGGCTACTGAAAACCAAACTACTTTATATAGTTTATAATGAATAAGTTTCTTTGAGAGAAGATTATTCGTGTTGAAGAACAATGTTCAGTTATGTATTGCTGTATATCAAACTACCCCAAAACTTTTTGGCTTAAAACAAAAACATTCATTTATTTTGCTCACAAATCAGCAATACAAGAAGGGCCCAAAAAGATCAACTTATTTCTGCCCCATATGATAAAAGCAGCTACACTTCCAAGGTGGCTCACTCTCAAGGCTGGCAAAATGGTGTTGGCTGTCAACTAGAAGTTCAGTAACAGACTTCGGTTCTTTTGCACATGGCTCTCTCCACAGTGCAGCTGGGGCTTCCACAAAGAATGGTGGTTGAATTCCAAGGTCAAGTGTTCCAAAAGACAGGAAACAAAAGTTTCCAGTATCCTAAAGCCTTGGTCAGAAAGCCAACACAATTTCACTTCCACTATGTACTATGGATCTAAGCAGTCATAGAACCTACCTCGATTCAAAGGGAGAGAACACAAAACCTCATCTCTTCTTGGGAGGAATCTCAAAGAATTTTTGGCTACCTTTAATCTGCCATGAATTGTTTATTCACTTAAATAGAGTATATACGTTTTAAGCTAATGGTATTTTGAGCCTCTTTGGGTACACGTTTTTCTTTTTAGGCTCTTTACAAAAGTGCTCCTAATTTGAGAATTTAATCACAGTGAAATGAAGAAAAATAGAAAAACTAAATATATTCAAGAATAAAAAATATAGTGAAGAATATGAATACCCACATCACCCTACTAAAACAAAGTCTATATCTGAACGAACAGTGAGTGACAATTCACAATGGGTCATCTTGCAACCCTATTTCTATAAAGCCTAGATGAAAACAATGTATCATGGAGGCAAGTGTATTAAATTCTTACCATTTGATAATCAAAGTATTTGGGTAAATAAACACAGGTAGTATCAACTCAAAATGAAAAAGGAAATGTGTGCAATTATCAACACAATTTAAGTGTCTGTTTACTCCATAATAGGTGTTTAATTTGGTTTTGGTTTTGTTTTTTTATTGAATTATCCAGAAATATATTCCTCAGTGTTCTACTACACATGGCCTTTGGAGCACAAACTAATTATGGGAAACATTTAGGATGAACCTTAAGTTCATCTGGCCTATTACCAAGTATACCAGACACAGGGCAAGAACAGGACAATAAAAGGGCCATTTAAGGGAGTGACTGCATACTAACTAACAAAAGGTAAAAAAGTGTAATATAAGCAATTATAAAGGTAAAAATATATCATCCTATGTTGTCACAGCCCTGCATAGAACAATTGTGTAGAACAATTAAGAAATAACTTTCTCATATCAGAAGCAAAAGTTTACACCCCCAAACAATAAGGTGGGTCTTCTGGCTGTTTTGTTGTTGATTTTCAAATCCATTGGCAAAGCTCTGACTTAAAGCAGAGATTGACTATCCATTATCAAATATTCATTAAATTTCACAAATACAGAGTCTAGGAGAAAGTAAGTAATTTCAGGAAGTAAATGAATGAAAAGAAATTACACGACTGATGCATCTCCTGTAATTTTACAAAGTGACATTTGAAAGCTGTGCATTATTTTAACTATTACATTGTTGAGTGGTAATTAATTTTAAGTACAAAAGTTTGGTGGAATCGCACTCAAACGCCTCAGATACAGTCCACTGCTTCCCCCTTCTGGCCAAAAGTGGAGGGATGTTTAATTTTTATTATTAAATCTGAACAGGATTGACTGTCTTTATGGTCAGCTCTAAAATCAGGTCTTAAACAATGAAAATTTATTATACTTTCTATCAACAAGATAAAATGCAATGTAATTCAGAAAACATAGGTTAAAATATCTAGGAATTATTTGTAGATTTCATTGAGCTTTTCATTGGTAAGAACTTTTGTAATATATAAGTGATTTAAATCTGTTTGCCAAACAGTCTTCAGAATAGGAAATGGTGGGTTTCATTGCTCTCAGGTCACTGGAGGTTACTATATTTTGGTTGTCAACTAAAATTTTTCATATATAGTAGAATAAGCATTGGTGGTTCATTAGGGGAAAATGAGAAATTACAAAGATAAACTCCAGAGATTCCTACCATAGATTCTAGAATTAAATGCGATTTCTCTTCATGATCTTGCTAAGCCTTGCAAGTGTTATGAAGGGCAATGACAAGATTAAATCATCAGATTTATAGACTCAAAAATACTTCCCTTAATGAGGATGGATGATTTAAATAATTTAAATCTCGCTATAGGTCCTTCTATTTTGGACACCCCCAAAATCCCAGAAAAATTGTATTACATAAAACTGCTAGAAACAATAAACTCTTATAAAAAGGCTTTCATAAAAATTTTTTGCCTAGTTTATATAATTATAGATCTATATGCATAGTAGCTATCTTTATTGACAAATACCGCTCCATATTTCACTCAAAGGAATGAAACCCAGAATAATAAATTCTATTAAAATTAAAGGTGTAGACATATGGGCTTTGAAACAATGATGAGAAATATAAAGCAACTAAAGGAACTAAACTTAATGATTTGAGAATACCTGAATGCAAAGAACAAATCCCTCTGTTTCATATGCACTTTTTAAAAATTGAATTTAAAACTCTCAGAATGAACAAATGAATGATTAAAAATTAACACAATAAACTTTCACTGCTATTCAAGGGACAATAACAAAGAATCATATGTATATACAAGTCTATATAACATTTTATAAATATATTTAAAACATTATATGGGATTTCTCAGTTTCTCTGCAGACCCCAAGACAATTTGTGCCAACTACATCAAAAGGGGATTTTGTGCATTAATGAAAAGGAAACTGTCATGAAAAATCATCATCATTGTATCAATCCACAACAACTCAGAGGTGAATAGCATCCTTGGAGTTCTGCCACATACAGTTTGCCCAGCGGTATATGGAAGTCCTGTGCGACCTCTGCCACATTCTAAAACACATTAGCAGATCCTCTAAGCAGAACTTGCAAAGCGGTGGTTGGAAACCCAGGTCTAAAAGTCTAAAACATTCAAGAAGGTGGTCGCATTTGAACTGAGACAGTTTTCTTGGAGAGAGGTATGTGTGTCCCAGTCCCAGATGGAGAGGTTACGCGTGCTTAACTTCTTACCTCCAGCCCGAAATAAAGCACAGTAGTGAGGCCATCTGCAAAGTGAGTGGCACCGTGGGCTAGTGTCTGGTTCAAGCTTGAGAAATCTAAAGAGTGCTAATCAATGACTTGTCATCTAACCTGACGGCAGACAAAAGGAATGTTAGTCCATTGGGAATGTCCTGGTTTCCCAAAATGCGTCTGGGCAAAAAATGTGTGAGGTTTCTTCCATGGAGCAGATGAGGTCCACTCAAGAAACAGAGCCAGCCTGGGAGTGTCATAGATCTTGCACAAGCAGATCCTCCTGGAAGGGAGTAACCGCAGTAGAAGGAACTTGAAGGCTAGAACTGCTAATAAAATAGAGACTCTCAGTTTTGCCTTAGATGCCCAGACAAAAGATGGTCAACCTCAGTGGCCACTAGATCAAAAAATGACTCTATGAAGAAAGGTGAGTTTGTGAGGGAATGTTAAGAATTTTAAATGAAATATCCAGATTTCACCAGTAAACATATTAAAAATTGAATTGAGATTTTTTTAAAAAACTAGAATTGTCTTATATTGAAGGAAAACAACTTTACAGAGTCCTTATCAGGCTCCAAGTGTGGTCCACGGCCCAGCAGCATCAGCATCACATAGAACCTCCCTAGACATGCAGACTGCTCTCAACCTACTAAATCCCCAAGTGATCTGCGTGCACATCAAAGCTTAAGAAGTACTGCCACAAGCATCAGCTTTAAAATGTCTGTTGACTACCCACCACCTGGAATTTCAATGGTCCTACCACTTCTACTTTTCTCATCTTGCTGGTTTCTTGTTATTCTCCCTTCTCCCTTCTCCCTTTTCTTGCTTTCAGAAAGAAACAGACCTCACTCTCCAAGAGCTGACACCAACACAAACATACAGGCCTAGCGGGCTGTTCACCACTTACTTTCTTCTGCCTGGAATGATGTTACACCACCTGGAGCTGCAGCAACCCTCCTGTAACCTCAAGGTAATGAGCATGAGGATTGAAGTCAACATGCTAAGAATGACAGAGGAGCCAGAGAGAGAGAACTCTTGATTGCTGAGCCCCGACAGTACCAGCCCTGAACTGTCTTCCTCTGGACTTCTTGCTATGTGAGTAAAATGAATAAATAAATTTCTACTTATTTAAAGACACTTTGTCAGGCATTCTGTTATTTTCAGTTATTTATGTAATTGGAAAGTAATGGAAAATAAGGTCTGAAATTAGTGTTACCTTTGCTAAATTAACAGAAAACTCCAAAAAGAGGGAAGTGGACTTCTTTGTTGCAGTGAAAATATCTCTTTCCCTTTGAAAATTAATGTTTATTATACATTAACTTTTGATATTTTAGCTATTAGGACTAAACCTTCTATTTATAACAGCCATGCCTATTTTGAGGTATTCAAGCAGGTTTTGAAAAAGCCATTTTCATCAGAAAAATACTAAGAAATATTTGCATATGATGTCCTTTCATTGAGACTCATGAAATGTCCTAGGTTAAGCTTCTCTGAAAGAAGCTTTTACAATAACTGTGTAAACTGGAAATACAACTTATTTGGTCTTCTCCCAATAAACACTACTTCCCCTTCTCAACACAGTAAAAGAGGGGAAATGAGATGTGGAGAATGCTAGCTTGTCCAGAGATCTTCTCTCTTTACAAATGCCACAATTTACATCACCAGCAATAGATTCATTATATTTTAAAAGTTGCCTAAATCTGATGAACTGTGAAAGCCGGTACATAGAAGGGGGCAGAAAAGCCATTATTCGAATGTCTAGTCATTTATAGGCATTTTGCCATTTTTTTAAAAGTGGGGGAAGAAACATAAATAGTAAATATTTATTAGTTATTAGACATCTTCAGGATTAATAATGATCATTTAAAATAATTCTTAATGTCCCACAACATGTGATTCCCAGTGTGAGTGCTTTTGGCATCCGGGGCTGGACAGCTCCTTACTGAGTGGAACAATCCCACACACTGCAGGATGTTAGCATCTCTGGCTCCCATTAACTAAGTCAGTAACAAGCCCCCTCCGCCATTATGACAGCCCCCCCACCATTTCCTGACTTGCCCAAACATTTCCAAATATAAGGAGTAACAAATATACTTATTCGAAACCTACTGGGTTAGTACTTCCAGAACAAAACCAAAATAACCTCCTATCCCCAAATTGTATAAAAGCCTCTTTACAGTGCTTTTAATCATTTTACAGTTTCTTTTCTTACATTGGGTTTTTAATCCACACAAATTTTATTTGGGGGTAAGATGCGAAATAGGGTTGGCATATTATACTTTCCTTATAGTTTTTCCCAACACCATTTTGAAGAAATGTCTTTTCTTAAGTGACAAAAAACGTCAATTTCTATCATAAGGTAGATTATTTGTTATAATTAGGTTTCTTTATGGACTTCTATTGAAAATATCTGGTTATTCCTGTGCTGTTACCTTACTGTTTTAATTATTAGAACCCTGATACGTTTAATTTCTAGTAGGCCAAAGACTGCCTTAAGTAACCTTTTTTCAATCACAATCATTTTTGCTAGTCTTGTTTGTTCTTCCTGTGACTTCAAGAATTATCTGTCAAGTGTTGAAAAAAAACCCCTTAGAATTTGATTAAAACATATTAGACTTATAGGCTAATTTGGAAAAAGTATGAACATTCCAATGCTAGGTCTTACCTATGAGCAACACAGGGAGCTTCCACATCTGTTCAAGCCTTCTTTTATGTCCTTCTGTGAAGTTCAAAATGTTTCCTGTATAGATTCTACATATATTTGTTGGGTTAATGCCTAGGCTGCATTTGGTATTGAATTGAGATTTTGTTTTTATCATGTTTTCAAACTAGTGATTTCTTACTAGTTAATTTTTATGTATTTCTCTGCATGACTAGCTAATATGTGATATTAAGCTTAATAATATATGGAAATTTCCAGGTAGTTAAGCACATTATTGACAAATCACGATATTTTGCCTTTTTCCTTTCGATAATCATATTCGTTTCTTTTAAGGATTGGCGATAGTGGGTGATACTGTCTTCTTCGTGACTTTAATGAAAATGTCATTAACTATAATGATGGCTATTGTTGGTTTGGGGCATACTTTGTGATATTAAGAAAGAATCTTAACTAGGATTCACTAGGATTTTTTATTAAAAAAATCATTTTTCACATTTTACCTGCTGATCAGATTAATTATGTAAACAAATTTCCAATTATTTAACCATCCCTGAATTCCAGGAATAAACCCTTAGTCACAGATTGCAATTGTTTTTAGTGCTGAAATTTATTTTCTTTTATTTATTTAGCATTTTTATCTCTGTGAATAAATAAATTTGGCCTGTTTTTTTCCTTTGAGTAATTTTTGCCATGTAGTGATGTTTTGTCATCTTTGAAATACAAATAGAGATGTTTCCTATCTTTTTATTTGGAACCTTCTTATATTACCTATCTTATCTCTGGAACATTTTTAAAACCAATAGAAATATGTTGTCAAAGAATTAATAAAACAAGTTGTGCAATCACCTTGGCATGGTGTCCCTTTTAATATAAGTCTTTAAAAAAAAACCTTAAAATCATATTAATTATTCAAAAATTTCCTTATATTCTTGAATCAAGAAACATATATGTATGTATTTCCTTGATAATCATCCCATTTATTAAAATATTTTACTTTATCAATGCACATTAAAATTTTATACCTCTCTGTGAGAGACAATGCTGATTACCTACGCAATGTCCATTGCTGCTTCTCCTTTACTAACATCTTGTTAGGCATAGCATTGTGCTCAGCTAAAAATGCTTATTCTCCCAGCCTCCTTTGCAATTAGCCATGCAACATATTTCTGGTCAGTGAGGAGTCAGTGGGGAGAGATCTTTTCTCAAATCAAAAGGAACAACTTTAAGAAGATAAAGCTTTTAATCTTCTCCTTTCTTCCCTCCTAGAATGCAGATGCAATGTCTGGAGGCACACCAGCAATCATGTGGTCACGAGGCTGATAGCCCCAAAGGAAGGAGAGGAAAACAGGAAGTTATCAGATGTTTGGTGCTTGATGGTAGTGTTGAGCTGCTATTCCAGCCCTAAATTGCTTACTTCTGGAGCTCTTGTTGCATGAGGAAAATAGAATTCTTGCTTATTTAAACCACTCTAGCAGGTGTGGTTATTTGAATCAAATATAGTTCTAAATAATAGATGCTCTACCTGTAGTTAAGAATTGACTTTTATTGAGGGCTTACTAATGCCCCACATATTGCTATATTTTACATGTTTATCACATAATATCTTCACGCACTCCTATGAAGCATTGCTATTATACTAATTAGTGCTCAATAAGTGGATGAAGTTGTTGATATTATTGTTAGTTATAATGCTACTGTTAGAGTAGGAGAGTAGGAGACAGGGCTGAGACCAGAAACAGGGGCTTGAAGACTGGGTACAAGTGTTAAAGTAAACAACCCTTAAACAAAAGGGGCTGATAAGCACAGGCAAGAACTGGCTTTAGCTGGCTTGCCAGCTACCTCTGCCACCTTACATGATCTTTGGCTAATTACAATACCATTGACATTGTGGCTTTAAAATGTCTCCACCCTTGAAATTGTCATAACAGTTCCAAAACAACCATATAAAAGTAGAAATATGGGAGAGAACCCAATTCTAGGAATTACTACCCAAATTCTTAGTAAAAGCCAACCCTTGGCCTTGAATATTCCTCCCCTCAATTAGGTAAACTAGAAATGATCTAAAACCACTTCTTCCCAGTGAAGCTGCCCTTTTTCAAGCCTTCCCACTCTACTAAGAGGGTACCTTCGCTTTCAATAAAAGCCGTCACTTGCTTGGCTCACATGGTGCATCCTGAAATTCTTTTCCTGACAAACACCAAGAACTTGGAAAAACCTCCACTAGGTAGCCAGTAACACTACTATTATACCTACACTAATATTATAGATTTGTCTTTTCTAGATTTCCATTATAAAAGGACCAGGCATTATAAAAAGGAAGATGTAATTTGAGAAAAGAAACAAATAGAACTTTAATAAATGAAAAATATAGTTACTAAAATTAAAACTTAATTTCTAAGTTAACCAGCAGATTAGAAGCTGCTAAAGAGACAACTGGTGAACTGAAAATAGATTTGAAACAATAACCACAAAATGCAGTACAGATAAAAAAAATGTATATAGAAAAAATGTGAAGAAAAAAAAGATTGAGACACATGGGAGATAGAATGACAAAATTCCTCATGTATTCAATGGGACTACTAGAAGAAAGAAAGGAAAAATAAGGAGAGGCCACCTTTAATAACATGATTGGGGATTTTACAGTATTAGAAAAACAAGAGTCCCTTAGATTAAAGAAACAAATAAGTCCCAAATTGTTTGTGATAGTGAAACTATAAAACATTGAAATGAAGACATGTAATAGTGAAACTATAAAACATTAAAATGAAGAAAAAATTTCTTACAAGCAATTGAACAACATAAATAATTTACATAGAGGAAAAACTAGTTAGCTTGACAGCAGACATCTCATTAGCAACAATTAATGCCAGAATATCATGAAATAAAACAATTTAAAGTACTAGGGTAAAATAACTGAAATCCTGGAATTTATACTCACCTAAAATATCATTCAAGAGTGGTAGCCTAATAAAGATATTTTCATACAATCAATTACAGCATATTACTCTGGCAAAAACACAACCAAAAACAATATATAGAAGATAAATAGATAATAAATATATAAATAGATAGATAACAATAAACCTATTATAAGTAATTGAAAGGTAACTAAAGCAAGAAGCAATTGGAAGAAATTGAAACCAGAAGGGAAAAAGCGATAGTGCAAGAAGCAAGAAAGGACTTCTACTTCCAACCAGGTGAATTAAGAAGAGGAAGATTTACCTTCCACCTTAAACAACTAGAAACCCAGACAAAATGTGTGATGTAACAGTTTTTAAATGTTGAATGACAGGAAAACAAAGACAAATCCTACAATTGCTCCAGGTTACTGCCTGAAGAAAATTTCCAAGCTGCAGCACAGGAAAGAGAAAACAAACAGAATCTCATGACCTAGCTGAGTGGAGGAGACAGGTACAGAGTTCAGGAAGGCCAAAAAGGCTAGGCTTTGGGGTGGGGGTTGGGGGACCAAATATCGAAGAGGGAATGAGACAGAGCAAGAGGTCCCTCTAGAGATCTTAAGAGGAATTCCCTAAGGGTTTTGGCTAAGAACTGATCTTTGCATGGATGTGAGGATATACACAGAGCCAGAGAAAGATCCATCTGTAAGGAGTAGGAGGAACAATCCTTTAAAGCTCAATGAGGACTGGGAATAATTCATTTTCCCAGTAGCCAATGCAGGAAGACATCCTAGTACACCAGGGATTAGGTAAATTCCTAAAAAGGATATTGCATTAGGAGTGGGGTCAAATTAGCTTTAGACCAAAGACTTCCCTGAAACAACCCTAACAAAGCTTAAAAGCAAGGCTAGAAAAAATAAAACTAATTCAAAGTCACTTAATTTCATCTCAGAATGAATCCCAGTAACATTCAATGGAATATAAAAAATTAACAGCAAAGAGTAAAAAATTCGTATTGTCCAATCTCCACTCAAAAATTACCAGGCATGCTTTCTGGTTCAGGGAAAAGGTGGTATAAAAACATTTTTCCCTATTCCTCCAGAGGATTCAGCTTGAAATTCTCTACATTACTTATAAATCAAACATAAGAAGACTCTGAAATGTGGAGAGAAGGCAGCAGTCCACCTGGGGACCCAAGAAACAGCACAGCTGTCAGTTACCTGGGTTTTCTTTTTGCTTAATATATCCCAGACTGGGTGCTGGAGAAGTCAGCAAACCAGAAATACCAACAGATACAAACAAACAGACAAAAAGCCCCAAGAAAAAGCCTGCTCATTTTCTCTAGCCAGATGACCAGGAAAGTGGCAGCCTAGCAAGGAAGAAAAATTTTAGACAACTACACCCTGTTCCAGTGAAATACTACAAAAACAAAAAACAAACAGACAAACAAAACCCTCAGCCCCATAGGCTCCCTCAGGAAATGCTGGGTAGGGAACCTAGACTGCGACCTTCACTGGACTATAATGAGGCCATGTTGGATCTAGAGTTTCTGAGTCAGGACCCAGGAATATCATCACTGTCCTGCATTAACGAGGCCCTCCTCCCTCATGGTGTCAGTGGAGGCTACAGAGGGAGAGAAATTATTTGAGCAAAAACATTTATACTCATTTTCTACCTAAAAATGTTGTGACCAGAAATTATAAGAGGAAAATGCAGAAATAAATAAGGCATTTCCATATGAATCTAATATTTTAATATTGATTTGATCTGTGTCAATGATTCATACATTTTCAAAGATGGAACATTCTACTGATATTCATTGTCCTTTAAGAATTTCATTATGTTTTAAAATATAAATTCTATTAAAATCAATCTGTTCAAATTTTTTTAAATTATCATGTATGTAAAGAAGAACAAAAATAAGACTAATAAACAGATAAAAATTCAACCAATAGAAACAGACCCAGAAATAACACAGATGATAGAATTAGTAAAAGACTATGTTAAAACAGGTATCATAAATATACTTCTCTATGTGTAAGAAGGTAGAGGATGTACAACATGATCAAGAAAGAAATAAAAGAGATTTTTGAAGACCCAAATGGAACTTCAAAAAGTAAAGACTACAATATCTAAAATGGAAAATATACTAGATGGGATTAATAGCAGATTAGACACTGGAAAAGAAAATATTAGTGAACTTTAATATACAGCAGTAGAAACTAATTCAAAGTAAAAGAGAGAGAAAATAGAAAAAAAAATTAACAGAGCATCAATGACCTGTAGAATGATTTTGTAGGTCATAAAACAGGTCACAATGAGCAGTGTTAAATAGACCTCTCATCAGAAACTATGCAAGTAAGAAAACAATGCAGAGACATCTTTCACGTACTAAGAAAAAGACTGTCAACCTAGAATTCTAAACACAAAGGAAATAATTTTCAAAAATAAAGATGAAATAAAGAGTTTTCAGACTAACAGCAACTGAGTAAAATCATCTCGACAGTATTGCACTATAAAAAATGTTAAAGGAATTCCTTCAAGAAGCAGCAACAGCAGTGCTGCTGCCACCACCAATGCCTGATGGAAATTTGGATCTAAACAAAGGAATGAAGAACAGTAGAAATGGTAAATATGGGGTAAAAATAAATACGAAAGACATTTTCTCATTTGTTTTTAAATCCCTTTAAAGAATAATTGACAGTTTAAAGAAAAAATAATAAAATGAATTGTGAAACTTACAATATGCAGAAATAATGTAAATGACAATAGTACAAAGGACTAGAGAGTGTAAATAGTAGTGCAGCATTGTAAGATTCTTAGAATACATGTAAAGTAATATTTAAAGCCAGAATAGGATAAGTTAAAAACATAAAATTTTATAAAAAATTTAAAAATATAAAAATTTAAAAATATAAAATTTATAAAATTTTATAAAACTATAAAATCAAAGCAACCATAAAAAAGGAAAAGGTATAGTTAACAAGCTAATATTATTAAGAAATAGAATATCATAAAAAATAATCTACAAATTCAAAAGAAGACAAGAAAGAGAAAAAAGGAACAAAAAAATAATACATGTATCAAACAGAAAACAAATCCAATAAAAGTGATAAAATAAATAAAAATGTCAATATCAGACAAAGAAAATTTTGGAACAAAATTTTTGGAGGGAAAAATAGGCTTTTTTATGGTAAAGAGGTCAATTAATAAAGAGAACATAATCTTAAATTTGTATGCAACCAATAAAACAGTTTCATAATATATAAAGCAAAATTGATAGACCTGGAAGGAGAAATAGAAAAATCCACAATTCTAATTGAAGATTTCAACACTCTCTTCTTAAAAATTGATAAAATAAGCAGAAAGAAAATCAGTAAAGGTATCAAAAAGCTAATCAATACTGTCAATAATCTTGACCTAATTTACATTTATGGGCTATTCCACCTTAAACAACTGAATTCTTTCAAAAGTAGATTAAAAAGTCATCAAGATAGAACACATTAAGGTCATAAAACAGGTCACGAATAATGCAAAAGGATTAAAATCATACAAAAGAAGGTTCTCTGGTCATAACATAATTAAACACAAACCAATAGACAAAAGATATTCAGCATATTGGGAAAATAAACCATACATTTCTAAATAACTAATAGGCAAAAAAAAAATCACATGGAAAATTTAAAAATATTTTGAACTGAATTAAAAAGACAACATAGCATATCAGCATTTGTCTGCCTTGAAACAAAACAGTGATTGCAGAGATGTTCAAAGTAATTAAATACTTATAAAAGGAGAAAAGTCTCAAATCAATGATCTAAGCTTCCACCTTAAGAAACTAGAAAAAGAAGGCTAAAAAGAACGAATTAAACAAAAAGCAAACAGAAGCAAGGAAATAGTAAACAAAAAAGCTGAAATCAAGAGGGAACATCCCCACAAATCCTATAGACAAACAAGTATTAAATATTATAAATATGTTCTAAAAATTATACAATTTAGATGCAATAAAAATTCCTTCAGAAACACAAACTACCAAACTTTCCCCAAGAATAAATAGATAACATGGATCTCCCTCTATCTATTAAAGAAATTGACTTTGTAGAAAAAAACTTTACCTGAAAAAAATTCCAGGATCAGCTGGCTTCGGTGGTAAATTCTACAAAGAAAGTAATAATACCAATTCTACACCCTTAAAATAATTTTACGAGACCGTAATTAACCTGACATCACAACCACAAGATGATTGTGTGGCAAAGAATTTGACCTTGCCCAAAGAGAGGTCTGGCCTTTGTCCACAGCTCCTGGGAGTAGCCTCTAAACCCTTGGAATTTCCCAAGTGATATAAGTGTCTTTGCTATCCATGGTTGGCCCCCCAGAGTTTATGCTAATCAGGCAACTCATGATGGGTCCATCAGACTGAATGATATCAGCCTGACCTCTGGGGAAGAGGGGTTAGAGACTGAGTTCACCTATATGGGCAATCAATCAATTATGCCTACATACTGAATCCTGGACATGGAAGCTCAGGTGAGTTTTCTGGTTGTCACTACTCCACGAGTACTGTCACACATTGATGCTGAGAAGGTAATGCATCCGCATCTTGAGGACAATAAAGCTTCAAGTTTGGAATTCTCCCAGACTCTATCTTATGTATCTCTTCCATTGCCTGATTTTAACCTATCCATTCCCTGTAATAAACTCCAACTGTGATTACAACCACTTTCAATGAGTTTTGTGAGTCCTAGTGACGATCAAGTCTGAAGGGGATTTTGGGAAACCCCTTGAACTTGTAGTTGGTGTTGGGAGTCTTGGGAAGACTTGGCAGGCAGGAAGACTGTGCCCTCAAACCTCAAAGTCTGATTAAATCCAGGTAACAACATCAGAAGAACAGTGTAAACCAGTGCTGCTCAGGAACATCCATGCAAAAATCTTTAACAAAATTTTAGAAAATAGTCTTAAACGTATTAAGGTCAATTGATTTTTAATGAAAATACCAAGGCAGTTCAATGAGGAAAGAAAATTTTCTTTAACATAAAATACTAGAATCATTGGATAGTTATATGTGGAAAGAAGGAAGAAAGGATGGAAGGAAAAGAAGGAGGAAAGAAAGATTAATTAACCCTTATCTTATGAACTCAAATTGTACCATATAATCTAACATACAAGCTAAAATTATAAAAAGTCTAGAATAATACATGGGAGAAAATGTCTGTGAACTTTGGTTAAGCAAACTTTTCTCAGAATAAAAGAAGCCATGAACTATTAAAAAATTGGTACATTGAACTTTACGAAAATTAAACTTCTGTTCTCCTAAAGACATCATCAAGAAATGAAAAGACAAGCCCCACAGACTGGAAGAAAATATCTGCAAACCATATATCTCACAGAAGGCTTGTATCCAGAATATACAAAGAACATTTTCATATTAATAATGATAAGATGAACCACCCATTTTTTAAGTATAGGCAAAAAATTTGAAGTGACACTTCACCAAAGTAAATATATGGCTTGTGAATAAACACATAAAAAATGCGATTAGTCACTAGGTAAATGCAAATTAAAACCAACACTTAATGCTACTACTCAAACATTAGAATGAATACAATTTAAAGTCCGATGATACCAAGCATTGGTGAGGGTATTGAGTACCTGGAACTCCCATCCCTACCATGTGCAATGTAAAGTGGCACAAATATTAGGTTATTAATATGGAATGTCTGATTTCCCTAAGTACTAAGTTTGACAGTTTAAAATCTCTGATATTTCACTTTGATACTTCTCGCAGGTTTGGTTTTGTTTTGTTTTTTGTTGTGAAGGTACATCCTCATTCTTTCAAACGTGCGTTTTGGTTTGTGATTATATTTCAAAAAAAATATTTAGAGCAATTTTTGTGAAACCATGGATAAGTCAAAAATTTGGGCTGTTGTTTAATATGAGTTCTCTTGTGGAACAAATACAGTGCAGACAGCTTGAAATATCAACAAAGTCTTTGGGAAGGATGTGGCTAATGAACACACAGTACATCAATGGTTTGAGAAGTTCCATTCTGGTGATTTTAATATTGAAAATGAACCATGTGGATGACTTGAGACCAAGGTGGATAATGATGAGCTGAAAGCTGTAGTGGAAGCAAATCCATCTCTACCTACATGTGAATTAGCAGCAAGGTTTGACATTATTATTCCAACAATATTGGACCATTTGAAAAAAATGGGCAAGGTAAAGAAGCTGGATAGATGAGTACCACATGAATTAAACGAGCATCAGAAAAGAGATCATCTCAAAGCTTGCTTTTCTTTACTATCACAACATAAAAGTGAACCATAGTGTTAAGTGTGATGAAAAATGGATTCTTTTTGACAATTGCAAGCATTCAGCACAATGGCTGGATAAAGATGAAGTGCTGAAACATAGTCCAAAACCAAATATTCATCAAAAAAGCTAATGGTGTCTATTTGGTGGTCCAGCGCTGGTATTATCTTCACAGCTTCATGAAACCTGGTCAGTCGATGACAGTGGATGTCGACTGCAACCTGTTGGATGAAATAATGAGGATGCCTGCAATTAAGCAACCGAGATTGGTCAATAGACACAGGCCAATCCTCTTGCAAGACCACATATCACAAAAAACAATGCTGCTCAAACTACAGTAGCTGGACTTGGAAACTCTCTGTCATCCACCATATTCACCAGACCTTGCACCAACCAACTACCATTTTTTTCAGGCTTTGGACCACTTCTTGCAAGCAAAAATATTCAATTTTCAACAAGCTATGGAAAATGCCTTTCACAATTTTATTACCACTCGCTCTCCAGGCTTCTTTGCTGCTGGCATAAACAAGCTACTATTAAGATGGCAAAACTGTGTCAATAGTTTATGCATGCACTTTGATTAATTGCACTGCTTCTTGTTTGAGATATAATAAACTAAATTTTGATTCAAGATAGGACATTTCATATTTAATGATCTAGTATTTTTTTTTCTTTTTCTTTTTCTTTTTTTTGGAAATAGCTTGGCCAAGGCTGGGGAACCTTTTCACATTGGAAGGCTGCATTAATTTGGCTGTAATCAAATAAGGCTGCGTTCAAGAAACACCAATTAGATATACTTTAAAATGTACATTATTTTGTAAAAATCTAACTACTATGTACTTAATAATTTCAAAAAATGAAAACTATTTGTTAATTTTAAAGTTAATTAATCTTTTAATGACTTTGTTGTGTCTGCTTTGTGTTGGAAAGCATTTGAATATTTGGTTACAGCATGGACGTCCACAGTTTCAGTTGATCCTCTAGATGGGTATCAGTCGTTTGTGACCTTAAGGGTGTCTTGATTTGGGTTAGGTAGGAGAATGTAGATTTGCAGCAATAAGTGGTTGAAAAGCAAGAAAGCAATTTTCAGGCATGTTGCCCAAAGCATGGGTATCTATTGCATTTTTCCATGTTTCAATTAGATCTTTCTTGGCATCAAACAATGACTTTAAAATGTCAACTACTGAGAGCTCAATCAATTCCATCTGTAGTTCTTTAGGTGGCTTGGTGATATAAACTAAGTGAAGCTGAAATGTTAATTTGAGTGTGATATCATGATTCTCAAAGTCAGTGAACCTTTCATTGTGTTCTCCAATTAATAGGTCTGTAACAGCTGCATATTCCTTTCAAAGAAGAAATATTTTGATAAAAGTTACCTTTTATAGAAATCCTTGGATTCTTTGCCACATATCATATATAGACTTAGTCTTATCTTGCAAAGAAATATTCATTTTGATTTGACATGATATCA
Organism: Indri indri; assembly: GCA_004363605.1. Classification (NCBI taxonomy): domain Eukaryota; kingdom Metazoa; phylum Chordata; class Mammalia; order Primates; family Indriidae; genus Indri; species Indri indri. Next base: position 10,756 of record RJWJ010013659.1, on the reverse strand, counting down.
CACAGAAATGCTGCATTCCTATAGAAATCTTCTTTCAATAATCCACATTGCTGATTCTATTCTTCATAAAATGTAACTATCTGTTCTCACAGAGATAAAATTTTGGCTAACACCTGTCCCTGTGATAACCAGAACACTGGGTACCCCAAACATGCAACCCTTTAGCAGCCTATTAGCAGCAACTTGGGCTGAATTACTACCTTGCCAGGGCCATCCCAATGTGAACACCATATTCTGAAGGCCTCATGCTCACAGTATCAAACTTATTCTTTCTGTGCACCCATCCCACAACTTCAGCTCCCTGGTACTCCAGAGATTTGTTTCCTGCCTTCCTGGAAACTGTGCACCAACTCTAGCCACAGCAACCCAGTAAACTTCTCTGCCATCCAGTAGGCTGCAAGATACTTTCTCCAATGACATATAACTCCAGCTCTAGGAAAGGCCCCTTATTCCAACTTTGTCATTACTTGGGTATTCTCCCTCAGCCCTAGGAATTCCCGAAGTTTAACAATCCTTTATAGTATACTTCCCCAGCTAACTTACTGTGTGGTTTCTTCTCCTGATTGGACCCAGACTGATAGACCACATGACTAGCAAACCCACTCCTCAGTATTTTCACCACGAAATGACTTGTTTGATTTTTATTTGGCTGTTTTCAAGATTTTCTTTTAACTTTTGCTTTTTTAACAATTTGACTAGGTGTGGTTTTCTTTCTGTTTATCTTGCTGGAATTTGTTACTCCCGAATATGTGTATTTAAGTATTTCAGTAAATTTGGATATGTTCAGCCATAATTTCTTTCAATATTTTTTCTGCCACATTTTCTTTCTCCTCTCCTTTCTGAACTCTAATTATACATATTTTTGACTTTTTGATATTGTCTATAAGGGGTCTGTCTCCATTTTTTGATGTTTAACCGATGACAGTTTTTAAGCCACAAATTTCCCTCTTTCCCTTCTGCCCTATACACATGGACGAGGTGATAAGAAAGCCTGGGTACTCTGTCCTTAGGCACCAGCAGGAGATTCAAACTACTATCCTCTCTGCGTTCCCTTTAGCCATTTTCAGACCAGCTTGAGAGACTTGCCCATATCTCCCAAAGAGCCTTGTTACCTTAGTATGTGAGTAATAAACCTTTGCATACTCTCTTAGTGTGTGTAATATCATTAATCTTGACATCTGAACTAAATTTGGGGTGAGGGGATCCATCTGTCATTTCGAGATGGCTATAACAGCCCCACAAGGACTTGTTCATATTTTCTATCATTTTTTTCTCTCTGATTTGCAGATTTAGTAATTTATATTGATCAGTCTTCAAGTAAGCTGATGTGTGTTTTAACTTATATATGTTATGACCCTTTACAGATTATTTTTTAATTGAAATATTATATTTTCTACTCAAGATGTTCCACTTAGTTCTTTTTCATAGTTTCTATTTCTCTACTGATATTGGCAGCATTTTCGTTCATTGTGAACATCTTATCCTTTACTATCAACACAGAGTTCTATACCAAGTTAAGCTATCTTTCAAGAATGAAGGAGAAATAAGGATCTTATCAAATAAAAAGGTAAAGAGAGAAAGTTTATCACTGGAAGACTTTCAATATAGGAAAATCTCCTAAATTTATGAACGGAAGGGAAATGACCCCCATACAAAAAAAAAAAAAGTCGCCTCTACAAGAATTATTGGTAAGCAAAAATATTAGACAATATGTGAGAAAAATCTTTAAAAATTGACAAAGTGGGGAAATAATACTAATTTATAATTTATCTAGAACTAAAACACCTATCAACAATTGCATGTAATTTTGAAGAGGGCTGATTAAAATTAACATTCTAAGATGCTTATGTGATTCAGGAGTAGGAGAAAATTATTAATTTTAGGCTTTTTTAAAAATGCATGTTAAAATAATTAGGCTTCAGATCAAAAAACAGACATAGAACAAATAACTTTCAAACAAACTGAGAAGAAAAAGTGAATGAAAATAAACAAAGAAAACAAATTAATCCAGAAGAAGGCAAGGAAGTAGAGATACAATAATAGAAAAGGTAAGACATAATGAAAAGCAAAGATGATAAAACCAAATACAAATATACTAATAAATGTAAATATTTTACAACCTCCAGATCAAAGACAAAGATAGCCAGATAAGAATAAAACTCAAGATATTATATGCTGCTTTTAAAAGTCATGCCTAAAACACAAGGGTACAGAAAACCAGAGAGTTTAATAACAGAAAAAAGGTAAATCAAGAAAATACTAGCAAAAGAAAGCTGACATAACTATATTAACACCAAGCTATACAGATTAAAAAGCCAAACACATTATTAGAGATAAAGAGGTTGCTCAATAATGGTAAGAGGGTCAGTTCACCAGGAAGATAGAAGACATCTAAACTTCTAATAAATAATAATATAGCCTTCAAGTATATAAATATATATATAAAAATATATATTTGTATACAGTTAAAATTGTCAAATCTATAGTCATAGTGAGAGATTATAACATAACTGTCTATAAAATATCAATAAAGGTACAGAAGATATAAACTGTACATTGACAACCTTAAGCTAATGGATATATGGAACTGTACCCTACATCTGGAGAAGATACATTTTTCACAGGCCATATATGGAATATCTATGTTCTGGGACATTGCAAACCACGTGTCAGGCCATAAAGCTAGCCTCCACAAATTTTAAAGAACTTGAATCATACAGAACATTTTCCTGATGACAATGAAATAATTTGAATAAGAGGTACAAAAAAGATAACTAAGGAAAAAACACATTTGAAAATTTAAAATACTCTTTTAAATGACTAATGGAACAAAAGAGAATTCACAGTGAAACTGGGAACTACTTAAGATTTAATAACAACAAACATCACAAAATGAAAACTTACTGGATGTGGTTATTAAAGCAGTAATTAGTAGGAAATTCATGGTATTTAAGTACAACATAAAAAGGAGCACAGGCTCAACCCCAAAAATGTAGAAAGTAGGTCATTGATGATATAAAAAATAAATATGCTGTAGAGAAGATGAACTCCAAAAGGTTGGTTCTTTGAAAAAAAAATTCATTAATATACCACTGGCAAGAATAATTACGATAAAAGGTAGATTTTAGGTTTTTAAACTATATTAAGAATGAAAAAGAGTATATAACTAAAGAAACTACATAGATCGAATAGATAATAAAAAACCTATGAACAATTTTATTCCAATAAATGTCAAAACTAGATAAATGGGTAAATTCCCTAAAATTACAACTTACTAAAACTAACACAAGAAGAAAAAATATATTAATAGCCCTATTATCATTAAGAAAATTAATCCATAACTACAAATATCCCCACAAATAAAGCACCAGGCCCAGATGGCTATACATGGGTTTCTACCAAATAGTTAAAGAAAAGACAAATCTAATATTACACAAACTCAGAAAATAAAAAGAGGGAATTTTTCCAAATTTATTTTATGAGGCTACCACAACCTTGTAATGACACTACACACACACCATTCAAAAACATGAAAATATTAGGCAATCTCACTTATGAATATTGATGCCAAATTCATAAACTAAATATTAGTCAATCAAATTCAGTAATAAAACATGACTGTTCTAGTTTCCCAGGGCTGCCATAACAAAGTAAAACAAACCAGGTAGCTTAAAGCAACAGAAATTTATTCTCTCACTATTCCAGAGGCTAGAAGTCCAAGATCAAGGTGTTGGCAGAGTCATGCTCCCTCAGAAGCCTTGAAGGGAAGATCCTTCCTTACCTCTTCCAGCTTTGGTGGCCCCAGGCATTCCTTGGCTTATGGCCGTATCACTCTAATCTCTGCCTCTGTCTTCATATGACAATTATCTCCTTGTGTCTCTGTGTCTTTGCATGTTGTTCCTGTCCTTTATAAGGTGACCAGTCATATTGGATTAGGGCCTGCCTTAATGACTTCATTGTAGCTTTATTATATCTACAAAGATCCTGTTTCCAAATAAAGTTGCATTTACAAGTCTAGAGATTAGGGCTTTAACATGTCTTGCAGTGGGGAGAGGTTGCAGGGAACACAATTCAACCCATAACAAGAACCAAGTTGAGTTTATTCTAGGATTACAAAATAAATTTCGTATCAGAAAATTGTTGTAATTCATTCATATTGTTAGGCAGAGAGCAAGTCTTCTGGGTCTCCTAGGGACAAAAGTGGGTGATGTTGCCTTGGTACAATTGCCCCACCTGGGAAGAAGGACAAGGGTGGGACCCAGGCCCCCATCTTCCTCCTGCTCCACCCTAATCCTCTCCCAGGTGACTGCCATACCTGGGGGAGGAGGGCCTACCCTATGAATCAGCCAATCAGAACTCAGCAAGCCAGGTGCAAAAGAATGCAGAGGACTCTATAGCCCACGGGCCAAGCAACACAGGTACTACGGAGTCTGGAAATTGAACTAGAGCAACCCGCATGTGTAGTTAAGACTCAGGTCATGCAACTCCCAGCTGTCCAATCAAAGTGGTTCCATGGTGACCTCTGAACCACAAGAGCAGTCCCAATCCAGGCACCATAACCAGGCCCCCCTTTTTTGTGCACCCTTCCTTTTGCTCTCCCTTTGCTGCACCAATGGGACCAGTCATCATCTGTGACATATGTATCATGCTCTGTAAACCTGTATCTTGCTCTTGCCCCATAATGCTATCTTTCTCTCCTCAATAAACCTCATTTTCATGATTGTCTTAATTTGGTGTATCTGGTCATTCTTCAGCCGTGAGCGCGACAAGAACCAATATTTTCAGACTAAAACCTGACAATATCAACAGATTAGAAGACACAAACCTTATAATTTTCTTAGTATATGCAGAAAAAGTATTATAATAAAATTCAGCATCCATTTGTGACTACTAAAGGAAAAAGAAAGAAACCTTAGTCGACTAGGGATAAAAAAACTTTCTAAACCTCATAAAGGTATATTACAAAACATAAACATTATATTTAATACTAAAATGTTAAAAGCAATCTAAAGATACCTGCTGTTATCATTCATTTTCAAAATTTAATGGCTGTCCTAGCCAGTATAATAAAATGAAAACAACAAAAAACTAAAAGGATTGGTAAAACAGAAACAAAACTTATAATTAATTACTCATTACTGTTTTTTTCTTCAAGAAAATCCAAAAGCATCTACAAATAATTTTTATATTGATAGCATGAACAATTTTGAGACAAAAAAGTACCAAAATTAAAATGCAAGTCTTTGCACTAGCAGCAATCAAAAATGTAATTTTAAAAACTTGTACAATAGAAATAAAAATAATTGTACTAAGAAATAAATTCAACAAAATATATGCATGCCTCCATGGATAAAATTATAAAGTTTTATTGAGAGGCATTAAAGGTTCCTATGTAAATAGATATTCCATCTTGTTGAATTAGACTCAATATTGTGAAGATGTAAATTCTCCCAAAATTAATCTATTGAGAATCCAATTAAAATCCCAACAGGATTTGTTGTCGGTGTTATCATTACCGTTGAAATTACAAATTGATTTTACAATTTATTTGTAAGGGCAAAAGCCTCCAAATAGCCTCCAAGTTGGGGACAAGTCTTAAGCTAATGAAGGGAGGATCCTTCCTTGCCTCTTCCTTTATAATAAGTCTTAATAGTAAATTATTATAAAGACTTATTATAATTAAGACCTGCAGTAAAATATATGCACCAATAAATAAACTAATGAACAGCATAGAAAGTCCAGAAACAAATGCATGCAAAAATGGTTTATAATAATTTATAATAAATGTGAAACTTCAGATCAGTAGGGAAAACATGGGCTGCTAAGCATTTTAATTATCCCTATCAAAAACTGTTATTCCAATTCCCATATCACATCGTACACATATTAAAAGAAACAAATTTAGTTACTGATTGACTGAAGATCAATGCAAAAGACAAAACCATAAAACTTTTTAAAAAGAGAATATAGGAAAGTCTCTTTATGACCTAGGGTAAAAAGTACTTCTTAAGTAAGACAAAATGTTGATAAATTCAGCAACATTAAAAAAGATGTCTAATCATTAAAAGTTACTATACAGTAAAAACATAAGCTAAACGAAGGTATTTGTAACATATGTAACTGAAAAAGACTTTATATTGAGAATATATAAAGAATTCCTATGAATCAAGAAGAAGAAGACAACCCCCAATTAAAGCAACTTGGACAGGTATTTCACAGAAGAGAACAAACAAAGCATATGTGTGTGTGTTTACATGTACGTGTGTGTGTGTGTGTGTGTGTGTATACACCAAAAAGTGCTCCACCTCATGACTTCAGTAGTAATCAGAGAAGTAAAAATTAATAGAAATGTGATATTGTTTTATACTAATGAATTTAAAAAATCCTCTAAAATTCAGACAATACAGTATTGACAAAGTGTAGACATATACTGCTGACAAGCACATACATTGGTACAACCACTTTGGAAAATAGTTTGACATTACCTAATAAATGTGAACATGTGCCTACCCTGTGATTCAGCAATCCCACCACTAAGCGTATGCTTGAGAGAAACTCTTGCATGTGCAAACCAGAATGTGTACACACATGATCCCAGCAGCATTGCTCATAATTGCAAAACTTGAAATGGTTGTAATACCAATCAACAGTACAAAGGAAGAATAATTTATTATATTCATACAGTGAAATATTTTTGCAACGGTGAAAGTAAATTAACCACATCTTTCTATACCAACATAGAAGAATCTCAAAAACATAATATTGAACAAAAAAAGTTAGAGAAAATTTATGCAATTTGTTTTAATTCTATAAGGTCATAAATGTGTAAAGCTAACTCATGTATTATTCATATAAATAGGAAAACTATCAAGAAAAGTAAGGTAAAAGTAAACACGACAATCATGATCCTGTTACCACTGGGAGAAAGAGAGGGGCTGAGAGGAGAATAAAATCCAGGAGGGTCACAAGAGTAATATCAAGGCAATATTTTATGTCTTGACCTGGGTAATGAATTCATGGTGGCTGTTTTTATTATTACTCTTTATACCAGACATAAATTTTTATGTATTCTTGTGCATAACAAATTTCACAATAAAAAATTAAGCAAAAAGTAAGGGACCACGAACAGAAAACACATTTTGAATAAGAAAGCAATATTGTATATAAATGTACATATGTGTGTGTCCATGTGTGTGTGTGTGTCACCCAACCAGACATTAAACCTTTTATAAAATTATAGCAATGAAGATTGTGGAAATAGTGTAGGAATAGACAAATAAACCAAAGGAATAGTACGGATTACCTAAGAATAGAGCGTATAAACAGTCTCATGTATGTTTGTGTGGAACTCATTACATGATAGAAGGGCATTGCAAATATCTGGGGAGAAGATTCCATAAACAGTGCTCAATCAAAAAATACACAAAAAGAATAGTTAATTCTTACTCAGAATCACTTGTGTGTCTTCCTGCAGAGCAGGGAGAGTGAGTGATTAGTACCCCATCCCTTCCCCAAGTACTGAGAAAAAAGACCTGGGTAGGTCACTTAGCTTCTCTGTGACTCACTTTACTCATCAGTGAAATGGGGATGACACAATCATAGTCCTTGCCTCGCAGTCTTGTTAAGATTAAGTAAAATAATCTGCTTCAGTGTTTAAAGACGTGCCCTCCCTTAGATGAAGTTCAATAAATGGCTAGCTCCCAAATTTATTTAACTTCAAGTTTTAAAGCTAAGGACTTAATGTGATAGGCTGGGGTGAGGGAAAAAAGGATTTTAAAAATCATTATTTGTTACTTTTCTGTCTCAAGCAACAGACTTTGAACAGCTAGAGAGCAGCAATTATGCCTATTCAACTTCACATATTCAGTATCTAACATAAAACTTGCCATGTAATAGATGCTTAATAAATAGATATCGTGTCGCATCGATTTGAACTAAAAAGGGAAGACAAAGTGGCATTACTATAAAAAGGGAAAAAGTCAACGTGGGTGTTGGAAAATGCCACCGCTTTTCACTACTGTGTGGAGAAAAACAAAGCAGTGTTTTAAAGGCCAAATTTAATGGATTCCCAAGGTTATGCTACTGTGAAATTATGCTACTATGGAACAGGAATTAGAGTCAGTCATTCCAAAATGTAAAATACCATGAAAGATAAAGTAATAAAACACAGTATACTTTAAGTGAATAGTCCAATTATCCAAACACCAGGGAGAACTTAAATCAGAATGTAACTTTATATGAACAGAACAAGGAGCAACCATTAATACTGACAAGTAAAAAGGACCAAAAAAATAATAATAGTATAGCAATTACGCAGTAATATGTCATCTCATAGCAAACCTAATCACCAAAGAAATAGCTGTAGTCTAATACTTCCACAAAATTCCTTTGTGAGATACTTAAATATGTATACATAAATATATCCACAATTAAAATAAACCAAATCAGCAAAAATAAAAACAGATGAAAAATGTATATTGTCTATCTTCAAAGAATAATATCTGTGACAAATTACCAAGTGTTATAGCAGAATAAAGTTTAGGGTTACTTAATTCTATATGTTGATAATCACCGATCTGAGGTTTCATCAAAATGAAATGTCATAGAAGAAACATGAGTTAATTGGTATCAACACTACTAACAATACTGAAGAAAATATTTTATTTTGAAATTCACATCATAAGCACTGTTTCAGGTGACAAATAATTTCATAATTTTTCATTTAAAAAATATGATATAAATCTATTATATGTAAAAATTTGTGGCAACGTTTTCAAAATACTTTGTCTTCTTTTAAAAATATACAGTCAAATGGTTTAAATGTCAGGAGAATTAGGATGAGATATTTCTTTATCCTTTAAAAAAGTATATTTTCAATTTCATGACCAAGAAGAGAAGCTAAAAAGCTCTGTTCATTTTGCTTTTTCATTATCATTACAGAAATGATGTATATCAAAAGCAGATCTTCCAAGGTATCACATTTCCCCATCTGGTTAACCTTATCAGTAAAGCACTAGAAAACAAATCCCACACATGAGAATTTCATCCACTCTGAAAAGTTATCCTGATCATAAAGAGTTGCCCAAAACTAAGATAAATTATTATGGAGACTAGAAATGGGCTGTGAATTCAACTGGAAGCACTGAACCTATAACAAACTCTACTGTGTAATGCTGGTGACAATGGTATCAGTGCAGACTGAAAAATGCTCATTACTCAGCTCACCTTTACCCAACACAGCGTGTGTACATTGAAAATATATAGATACGAATACATTTTGACTTTTAGAGTTTTTAAAAATAAGTATGCTTGATCCACAAGGGCATCTCAATACTCTTCTATACTCTTTCATACTCTTCTATGTTTCTGAATCAAATCAGATTTGATGCAAAAATTATGATCCTAGATTCATGACAAAACCAATACCCTCATCAGTAACAGAACTCATGAAAATTGTAGAACTGAATTTAGGTTCAAGCCAAAAGCCCAAACACTACCCACAGTATGGTCCTAGGAAATACACATTTCAGCCTGAAGAATTTATGAAATGGTCCCAGAAGATTACACTGGTATTACACGGAAGACAGCACCCACATGCCTATACCCTTCTCATCTATACCTGGATTAAGGGCAGGGAGAAGGTGGTTTTACACCTGAAGTTGTGGCACAAGGAAATTATTTGTGATCTAAAATATCCTGAGGATGATGCGCAAAGAAGGTAAAGTGCTAACATAAGATTCCATAAATATACATGTTGTTTACTTTGAAGAATGTAATGATCATGGCTATGCTCATGACTTTTGATAGTTCAAAAACTACCTTCTCATTTCTCTCTACACAATAAGAAATTGGTTTGGAGTTTCACCCACAAGAGTATTTATTCCATGCCACTCCTCTCTTAGTTTGTCTTTTCATTCCCACAGAATGCCAAGAACTTCCAAAATACATTACCATGCAAATGTCTTGGGTGCCTTTACTACACATTTATATTGCAAGGTAATCAATAAATTATTATTTCAATATTTATTGGAATCTCAGAATAAGAAAGAAGATAGATTACACAAATTCATCTTCTGTGATTAATGGATGTTCCAGCAGAAGGCATACACTGATGGAGTAGGTCAGTATGCAGACTATATTACTGAATATTTCAACTCGGGCCGTAAATATAGTATCTGTTTCTCTTAGGGACTGTCACACTGAGTGCAGTATAAAAGGCAATAAATTTCAACAGATTAATTAACTCTTTGGTTACTGGGGCTGTGTGTCACCTATCCTGGCACCTAATAAAAATTCCTTTAATGCCAAGACATAAAGAAGGGCCTCTTTGGAAATGAGTTATTAACAGCATTTCGTGAATAGATGGAGAAATTGTAGCTGAGCCATTTAAGTGTCATAAAGTGCAGCAAAGGCTGCTGGAGGCCTCTGAGGGACGCCAGGCAATACCATAACAATCAAATCTGAGATGGAAGAGGGATTGAGCTGTCCACTCAGAATTTTTATATTGTCAAAGAGCAGCGAGGAAATAATGTGATCAAGAAGTGAATTAACCTTGTGTGTGAAAGAAAGGGGATGATCTGATGGAAAAGGCAGTAAAGTAAAAATCACTCCATAATGCCTGCATTGCGGGCGAACCATGAGGGGCCCTCATGTCTGCAGGCTGTCAGAGAACAGATCCAGACCTCTAAGTACTATAAACCCATTACCTGCATTAGCCTATAATTGGAATACATTTATTCATGCTTTTTTAGTTCTT
>RJWJ010013658.1:0-39525 GCA_004363605.1 Indri indri | reverse complement strand
CAGTCATTTCCCTTAGTGAGTCTTTTTTGTCCGTGGAAGATTCAGAATTAAATACAGAAACGATGGAGTAAGTCAAATTCATGGTAAAAAAAAATGGAATAAGTTTTATAATCACTGGGACAATATGTGTATGTTTAATATTTTAAGTATTTGTGATATTTAAGAGATTTGTTACATTAGAGAATATTCTTTTAGACTTGTCACATCAATTTAAAATTTGTGGTTTAGACTTTTTAATGTTTAGATGAAAAGTAAGGACTCCAGGTATTGAGTGTGAACGGCTGCTCGCATCAAAAAAGGAGAGTCAAGAGTACATTATGAACTCCTAATGAAAGAATATACCATCATCTAAGAATGAGTTTTACAAAATAAAAATAACTAAAAAACTAAGCCACCTCTATATCCAACCACCAATTTACAGGAAACACAGAGGAGAGAGGGACATGTAAGCTATATTTTAGAGAAGCAATCAGCAAAATCTGGACTATGGGTAACTATAACATCCACAAACAACTTGACTTCTTCAACAAATAAATTGCAAAGAATAAAAAAAGGACAGGAAAGGTAAACCTATAACTTAAAGGAGAGTGACAAAACATATAAGCCACTTTGGATACTTTGAATTCTTATTCAAACAAGCTTAAAAAAAAACACATACGTTTTAAGAGACAATTAGAAAATTGAACACTGACTCGATATTTTATATTAAAACACTGAATTTATTTTTTAGGGACACCTATTGAAATATTTATGGATGAAATTATATAATGTTTGTTATTAGTTTCAAAATAATATGAAAGGGAAGTGGTTGAGGGTATGGATAAAACAAAATTGGCTATAAATTTATAATTGTTGAAGCTGGTGAAGGGAACATGGGGGCTCATTATATCATACTATTCTCCTTGCCTTTTATATGCTTGAAATTTTTTATAATAAATATACTTCTAAAAAGTATAAAAAAATACAATTGCAAATGCTATTGGAATATTTAATTTGGTGATTTAATTTAATAGATTCACAAGAGTCATTTAAGTTCTTGGGAGGGTTTTGCGCAGTGGGGTCATTAAATTTGTTCATTCAGGTATTTGAATGCTTAAAAGTGAAACTCAATATATTAAATTTATACATGCAATGTAAAACATCTAAGGTAGTTTAATTAACTAATTTTATAAATAGAACTGTTGATCTTAAAGAATTTAATCTGAGCCACTTGAGTTCTCCAATCATTAATCAAAAATCCTCCTGAAAATAATTCTTATTTAAATAAAAATTACTAGGCAACCAGGCGCCATAGCTCATTCCTATACTCCCAGCACTTTGGGAGGCTGAGGCTGGAGAATCGCTTGGGGCCAGAAGTTTGAGACCAGCCTGCAGCCTGGACAACACAGTAAAATCCTGCCTCAAAAAAAAAAAGAAAAAAAATTAGCTGGGTATGGGGGCATGGTGCCTGTAGTCCTAGCAACTTACTACTCAAGGGAGACTGAGGCAGGAGGATCACTAGAGCCCAGAAGTTCAAGGCTGGAGTGAGCTATGATTGCACCACTGCACTGTAGCCTGCGCAAATAGGGCAAGACCCTGTCTCTAAAAAAAAAAGATAAAAATTACTAGATGTATGCACAGAATAACAAGTTAAATGATGTAAATTGAAGTACTTAAAATAAATTAGGTCTTTGCATCATTAACTTTGATGAATTGAATATTAATTAAAAAGATGTAAATACCTTAGACATTAAAATACACTGACATTGTACAGAATGAAATCTATAGCCCTTTCCATGGCATACAAGGTTCTTACAAGCAGCTCTGCCTTCTACAGCTTTATTTCTCATATTTCCTTTTCTCACACCGTCTTCTTCTCACATGGTAATACTGAACTCACATACTCTCTGAACACTCTCTGGTTTCTTGTTTCTCCACGCTTAGCTCGAGCTTCTCTTCTCTGGAATAATCTTCCCCTCTCCTCATCCCCTGCTGTGGCCCTGCTATTCGTTAAGCCTCTCTTTAAACACTCCCTCCTCTGTGAAGTTGTCCCTGACTTCCTGAATCCCACTCGCTGCTGCGTCTGTGCGTCGTCTATCCATCCATCACTGTGATGATTCTGTATCACTTAAGTGTAGAATCATTGCTTGTAGGTCTCTCTTCTCACTGTCAGGCCTTAAACTCCTTGACGAAAGGGGTTGTCACTTTGTTAGCTCATTTATTATGACTGTCATTTTTAGAAAGCTATTAGAATCATTCTTGTCATGATAGGTCTTTACTTTTTTTTATGAATTAATGATTTCTCAGGAATATTAGGAGACTAAACTCACTTTTATTACTGAAGTGAATCATTATCCTTTGTGAAAAAGGATGTTAAATTGAAAAGACTACTGGACTTAAATAGCTTACTTCTTTAAACACCTGGATGAATAACAAATACTTGTAAAATGAAGGGTATTTGTATACCGCATTCATACATGTGTTCCTGCATGCTTATGCAAACCATTTACTACTTGTAGACAAGGTTTGCCTGCACACAGTTATTTGTGGACCTGACTTTATAGCTTATGAATCTTAGTGTTATTTGATATAGGTCTGAATTCATAATATGTATAACATTAAAATATCCAATAAATACAAAATAGTGACCACAATAGCAATGAGAGTAAAGAATAAAAGGAAAAGAGATGAGGAAGAGAAATCGGTGCAGATGCCATGAATAAATCCAGATCAAACTGTCAGCGATTGCTCAAAGTGTTCCAAAGGCACTGGGAAAAACCCAATAGAGAGATTAAAAGAAAAATAATGGGACAGTCACAGAAAATTGAGCAGAGGGAGTTGCTGAAGGAGAAGAAAAGGAAACTTATCAGTTGTGGTAATAAATCTATTCAAGAAGGCCTTTCACCACAGATCATTGTTTTCAGGCTATAGCATGTGGAATTAAATAGGAAAAGTAAAGTTAATTTAATATTATGACTGTCATTTTTAGAAAGCTATTAGAGCTCTATTTCCTGGTGTTTAAAGATACAAAGCTCTTGACCTTTATTTATACCTTGTTGGCTAGTCATGAATTTAGCTTTTATTAATAATCAGAGGGTTTTCATTTGTTTGTTTTTGTTTTTAAAAAGAAGAAAGATACATAAAATTTTGTTCCATATTTGCTCTTACTGAGAATAAAATCTTGTGGCCTTTTCTCTGGAGCATGTCTTTCTGTATTTAACCTATATGAGGAATTTTGAAACTATGAATTGTTTAAGCCAATGCTTTCCCAAATGGAGTGAGGTGAGACTATCTGGCAATCAAAGGATGACTGATAAGGCCAGTCTCAGGTTCCAGAGAATGTTCAGCATTTCTAATTAATAAAAAGGCTATAGTGGTAAATTCTTATTTTTCCTCCAATTTTATAGCCAAAAGCCCCCCACACGCGCAAAACGAAAAAAACCAAAAAACAAAAAACAAAGCCCTACCAAAACTCCAAAGCCGTTAAACCAACTAAGAACCACCTCAGGATAAGAACTGTTTAGAGCTTTCCTTTTCTAACCTTTGTCACTTCCCATTATTTATTATTTCTTATTACCTCACTTTTCCTGTCTCATTACTATGAATAACCATGTATTTGTTTTGTGTGCCAAAATACTCAACCATACATTGGTTCTCTTTTCATATGAAGAATTAGTTACGATATTAAAATTATAATTAATTTTAAGAAATGACACCAAGAAATGTGTTATACTAAAAGATGCTGATTTGAACATTAATAGTGATAAACACACTCTTTTGACCCATTTCAATTCCTCTTCAAATGCCTGAGTGAAATAGCAGAAAACGTAAAGAACTGATTTCTGACCACTAGGTGGGGAAACAATACAATTTAAAATACAATATAACTTTGGTCTCAACTACTTTATTTTCAAAGTTATTTAAGATTTCTGATTCTCATCTGTCTTCCGTCTTTTACACTCTTATGACATCCTGACCTAAGTGATACAATTACAAGCTACTTCTGGGAACAGCTTTAGAAGTAAGCAGAACAGACCGACAGATGATAAAGCCACCCTATCTTCTGAAATTCCTTCCTTCATCCCAGTGAGATTCCAGGCTGCCACACGCTGGGGAGAACTGTAAACCTTCAGCCATAGCAGTCGTCACTTCAGTTACTTCGGGAAGCCAATGCCTGGCAGGAGCACTAGGCCTCAGTCGCCCTAGTTCTTGGTTCCTAGAATTCTCCCCTGTCTCCACTTTCACCTTCTTTCTCGTTACTGCATCTTTCCCAACAGCACACCAGCATGCTGTTATTTCCATCTTAAAAAAATTCTCTGGATTCCATTTCTCCCACCAGTTCCTGCCCCATTTCTTGGCTTCCCTTTTCTCCTTGAAAGAGTCGCCTTCACTTGCTCCTTCCAATCCCTCTCCTGGCATCGTCCCTTAAAGCTGTTTAACCAGGCTTGCCTCCCCACCACTCCTGGCATTTCACCCACGCTGCCCCCACTGGCCCCATTTGTTTGACATTCGGCAGCATCTGACAAGTTGCTCCCTGCCTCCAGGACACCTCCTTTATTGGCTGTTCCTTGTATTCCCCGTTGTCCCTGCTTCTCCTCCCAGGCCTCATAGAGTTACAGTGCCCCAGGCTTGGTTCTCCTCTATCTACCTTCCCTTCCTTGGTCATCTTAACCAGTCTCATGACTCCAAGCATGGAATATGTTCCTATGTCTCTCAAATCTTACGTTTTTAACCCAGAACTCTCTCCCAGATTCTTCTCTTCTTATCCCCAATCGCTTCCTCAGCATTTCCACTTGGATGTTGTAGAAACAGCTCAAATTTAACATAGCCTCCTGATCGTCCTCACCTCCCAACACTTGCTCACCTCTGTTAAACAAAATCTAGGAGGTTTTGGACTAAACTCCTGCACTGGGTCCAACGGATCAGACTAAAAATCAAAATGGAGTCACTCAGGCTCATGGAACCAAAACTGAGATGTCATCCAGCCTTCTGAGAAATCGGGAGAGAGAGAGAACAGGGTAATTTGCCAAACAGGCCAGTTTCAATCTTCATCTTCGATCATGATAATGAGGTTCCTGCTGTTTTAATCTTTACAACAAAGAGTGACCTGAAGTAACCTGGTATTCACCAATCCATTATCTTTCTATTGTTCTGTTTCTGTGTCCCTGCCTGACAAGGAAAGTGACTTTGAAATGACCAATCTGGTTTTTTTTCTTTGTTTCTGCTTTCTTCAGTTCTTTTTCTTTCTTTCTTTTTTTTTTTTTTGAGACAGAGTCTCACTCTCTTGCCTGGGGCGAGGAGTGCCGTGGCATCAGCCTAGCTCACAGCAACCTCAAACTCCTGGGCTCGAGCAATCCTACTGTCTCAGCCTCCCGAGTAGCTGGGACTACAGGCATGCGCCACCATACCCGGCTGATTTTTTCTATATATATATTTTTAGCTGTCCAATTAATTTTCTTTCTATTTTTGGTAGAGATGGGGTCTCGCTCTTGCTCAGGCTGGTCTCGAACTCCTGAGCTCAGAACGATCCGCCCACCTCAGCCTCCCAGAGTGCTAGGATTACAGGCGTGAGCCACCGCGCCCGGCCCTCTTCAGTTCTTTTTCTGTTTATAAAACCAAACTATTCTGCTCTGCTCATTATTCTATTTTATGGGACGAAGTGTTGCCCTATTCTAGACTTGCAGATAAAGCCAATGGAAATCTTTAAACTAAATTTGTTGTCATTTTGTCTCTTGACACCCACGATGATTCTTCAGTTGATGGAAGCATCATCCTTACAACTGTTCAGGCCAAAAACCTTAAAGCTATCCATTCTTGATCCTCATTTTCTTTCATACCCTAAACCCAAATTCCGTTGTCTCTACCTTCAAAATCTATCCAGAATATGGACACTTCTCACCACCTCCGCAGCTACCATTCTGATTAGAGCCACCTCCCTACATTTGGAGGTCGGCAGAGGGAGTGCTTGGGAAACACTCGGATGCATTTTGAGGACTGGTGGTGTGATAAGAAGACCAGAAATTCCTATCTTTCACAATTCTACCTAAAGACTACCCCTTAAATTTCCCCCTCATGTGAAATTTAAGCTTTTGAACCTGAACCTGAATAGCAAGACCTGTTTTGGTTTCATTTCCTCTATACATTTCTAGCTTCCCCGATATGGGGGAAATTGGCTAACCCAGATATTTCTTCATTTTGGAATTTACTTGAGTTCTCTGATGGGAGCTTGAAAGTCTTTTACTATATACCACATTTTCCATTTTGAAAAAAAAGGTAGCAGATATCATGGGGCATTAGAGTCTTTAAATTGACATTCATAAATGCAAATGCCTGGAAGAGTGTGCAGCTAATATAAATGTGTAAAGCAAGCCGTATATAAGATGGTAGCCACTAAGTTGCTCTAACACCTTCTAGTTCCTATCTTTAAACCCCCAAGAAAGCATAATAAAGTGAAAAGTAGTGGTGGCCACTCATGACAAATGTGGTTTCAATCCCTCCGTTAAATTGTATTCACCAAGCATTTAAGGGAAGATGTCAATCTGACATTGTTATTAATAGTTTCTATTATATAAATTGTGGATAGTAAGTACTTTTATTGTGGAGAACATCAATCTGGTAGGGGAACTGAATTGAAGGAAAATGCAATTGTACTAAATCTGGTGGATATTACTTATTTGCGGTAAAGAAGAACCACGTAAAGAAATTTTCTAGAAAAGAAAGGGAAGATCTAGTCTGCCTTGCCATAAGAATCTATGCTTGCCATTGTCTGCATATTTCTTTTTAAAATGACATTTCATTCTATTCCAATCTTCCACTTGCTTTTTCCTCAACCAACTCTTCCGGTAACTCATGAGTAAGAAGCCCATGCATAGCATCCCGTACAGTTCTGACAGTTCTAAAAAGTACCATATAAGAAAATTTAAGCAAGAGTAGGCTTGAATAAAAGTGTCCTAGGTTTTTAACATCTAGCCAAAAATTCTGAAGGATGAGAGAAAACCTGTATTTTTTATTTAAAGGAGGCTATTTAGCACAGTAGTTTAAAGCAAACATTTACTTTGGATTCATACTGACATTGGTTCAAATTTCTTCTACTCTACATTATTACATGATCTTGGAGAAGTTACTTGGCCTCTTTACAGAGGTAAAGTTCTATTTCCTCTTCTGTGAAATGATGATACTACCCACTCGATAATGTTATAGAGATTATATATGTAAAACGCCTAGCACTTCATAGGCAGTCAGTAAAATGTGGTGGTAGTGGTGGTGGCGGTAATGGTGGTGATGTTGATAATGACAATGGTGGTGACAGTGACAGTGATGATGGTAGTGATGGTGGAAGAAATGGTGGTGGTGAGCTGACTTCAGGAAAGCTTCAGAACTTTTAAAAAGACAGTGGAAATTTTCTTCTCATGAACTCTTAAGGGGAAACCCAATACAGAATAGATAAACAAGAATTGCTCAGACTTAAAGGAGTTCCGGGGATATGAGAACTGTCAGCTCAGCCCGCCCCTCTCCCTGTCAGCTGCCCACTTTTATGGATCGGTCAGCACTCAGCCAAGCATAGCTGGAAAATCTATGACAAGAGATCGGCAAGGAAACGGCAAGATAAATCTTTTGCTTACTTTAGGTCAAGTGGAGGTTTAATGTTCCTGGGAGGTAGGCTTGGGGCTGCAGGTTGTGTGGGGTGAGATGCTGGCAACGACGGTTGGCTGGCCGGATGGGATGGTGGAGGTGGTGGCAGGGAAGCTGTTGAGTAAGATGTGTGGCCTTTGCCGGTACCTGCGAAGCAAAGCAAACAATACCATGAAATAAGACAAATCCTCAAAATACAAGAACTGGCTATTCCAAGCATGTAGAAATGAGGACCTTGAATATAAAAATGTAAGTAATGCATCCCAGATTAAGCTAATGCTTTACAGAGTCTAATATTTTAAGTATCATGGGACATGGCATTTTATGTGTTCCATTTCTTGAAATAAATTCTTTGAGTTTAATTCCCACTATTAAAAAAATTACTTTTAGTTTTCTAAGCTTTTGAAGCCTTAATTTTAGTATTGTGGATTTTGTGAACAAGACCATATCAACTTTTATACCTATATCAACATGATAATTTTCTAAATGTAGATTACTTTTTACCACATCCATTATTTTTGACCGAAGAGGTTTAGTTTCTACATCTGTGCTCATAGATAACATTCTCTTATTTTTTTTTGGATGATATCCTTGAATTTTTAAGTTATGTTTTGTTTGAGGTGTGATTTTAAAATATTGAAACAGATTAAACAATCTCACAAGTAAATCATATATGTTATAGGAAATTATAATATGAAGATGAATAAAACTAAATATCAATCACATATAATTCCATCCCCCAGCCATAACTACTGAGTTGCATGTATTTTAGAACATTTTGGTTCAAATACACGCTTTCATGGGAAAGCAGCAAAATGATCTCATTTTGCTATTTTGCTACTGGTTTTTAATTTTTTCTCAATATTTATAAATATCTTTCCAGGTTAATACAATTACATATGATTTTTAGTAACTGCACAATTTTTATTTATAGCTACCATGATTTTTTTAAAAAAACTAGGGCCCTAATATTGTATATTTATTATTTCATTTCATTTTTTGGTGTAATAAAAAAAAAGATTAAAGCTTTGTACATATCCTTAAAGTTTTTTCTTAGGATAAATTTCCATAAGTATTATAGAAATGCTGGGTCAAACAGAATTTCTTAAGGTATCTGATACAAAATATCAACTATCTTCCAGAGAGATACCATCTGACAGCTTCATCACTTAGCATATGAGAACACCCAATTTCACATCTCTGTCAACATTGTTTTGAATCTTTGCCAATATTATGGAAAAAATTCTACCTTCTTGTTTCAAGTCAATTTCATTTTTTGTCAAGATAATACATGCTCAGGAATTAGCAAGTCAGGTAGTATCCAATAATATATGACACCTACAGTTGAAACTGGCTCCCTGAACAAATTTTAATGACCCCTGTATGTTTTTTATAATTCTCTCCCTTAACTAACTACTTGACCTTTTGAATTGTTTCCCAGAAATGATGGATTTTCTGTGAGATGAAGGAGTTGAGATTCTGAAGGCCCCAGAGCAAACTTCTTGACACCAGGACTCAGCATTCAACACCACCTGCCCCAAGGCACGTGGTCCCTCCTTAAAAAGCCCATGATTTTCATTAGTCAGAGAGACAGCTTTGAGGCAACTTTTCCTATTCTTCTGACAGACTTTTGTCATATTAAAAAAATTCCTTTCTTCCTTGGCAATCCTTGTTGTCTCAATAACTGGGTCTTTGTGCAATGAGCAAATGGACCTAGACTGAATGCCCTTGCAGATTTTTTTTTTTTTTTTCTGACACAGGGTCTCACTCTGTCACCCCAGTTAGAGAGCAGTGGCATCATCATAGCTCACTGCAACCTCAAATTCCTGGGCTCAAGGGATCCTCCTGCCTCAGCCTCCTGAGTAGCTGGGAATACAGACACATACCACTATACCCGGCTAATTTTTCTACATTTTTGTAGAGACGGGGATCTCGCTCTGGCTCAGGCTTGTCTAGAGCTCCTGCCCTCAGGCAATCCTCCTGCCTCAGGCTCTCAAAGTGCTAGGATTACAGGTATGGGCCACTGCCCCTGGCCTTCCCTTACAGTTTTGACAACACAACAACAAAAAAACAACAAAGTCTTCTGCTTGCCTCACTGGAGTTAATAGCTTTCAACATTTTAGATGTTTCTTTTTATTTACTGTCATATTTCTATTACTCTATGTGTATGGCTACTGCTTGATTCATGATTTTTAAAAAGATTATGGGCTTTCTATTTGATAGGTGTGAATTTTTGCTCTTTTTTTCCCTTCCCCTTCCAATATGCCAGATTGTCACTATTTTTGATGAAATCTACATTTATTGTTTTCATGATCATGACTATGTAAATATTGTTCTTTGCTTAGTCAAGTAGTGTATGATGACTACATTTACTTTCCCAATTGATTTATTGTTTTCCTGGAATTAATGTTTATAATTGCCTCATCTGATTATTTGCAGTTTTCTTTGGAACACTTTCTTCTCACAATTTCCAATAGTTCTGTAAAGTGCCTTAGATGTTTTTTTTTTTTTTATAAAATTAAACCCATCATATAAGTTATCAGTTCCAATATATTGTCTCTTTCTCTTGCTCTAATCTGACCTGGTTGCTTTTAAGGTCTGCCACATAGCTCTCTTCCTGGGATTTCTGTTTGCCAGCATCATAGCTCTGATACACCAAGAGGAACACAGAGGGACAAAGAGTTCAGGCTCTGCAGCAGCGTGCCTGAATTTAATCCTGGCTCCACCACTTACCTGCTGGGTGCCCTTAGATAAGTCACTTTCTGATTTCACCCAGATAACGGAGGTAATAATAGATAAAAATTGGGTTGTGGTAAGAACTTATGACTTAGAATATGCAAAACACTCGAGACAGTGCCTGGCATCTAGCTAAGTTCAACGTTTTATTTTTCATTCAACAAATATTTATTGAATGCCTACTATATGTCAATCTCTGTTCTCAGCACTAGGAAAACAACAGAGATAAAATAGACAAAATTTTCTGCTCTTATGGATTTAGGGAGATAGATAACATCTAAATGAGTATAAGTTAAATACATATAAAATTGTGGTGTGAATGTGGAAAGACCATGTAATTGTGTACGACTGGCATCTCTTTCCCACTCTGCATTCAGTGACCTCACTATGGCAGATGAACTTGAACGTAGTAGGAGTATTTACCTCATGGACATTGGCAAACACTACAGATTTGGGCTTGATTCATTGTTCTGTCCATTACTGAAGTTGAGAAAGTGATGGAGAAAATGATAATAATGCCGATTAAAGTTAAAAGTGTGTGATTTCTGTTGTCATTACATTATGAATAGCATAAAAAATTGAGAAGACATTTTTCCAATATTTGACAACTATTACCTAACTCAGCAAAGTAGTCACTCATGTCATTGACAAATGAATGAAGTTCTGACACATATCTTTATTGTTTCATGTTTGCTTACTTGTTAACATAAGTGAAAATATCAACATTTAGGTTGGACCCATACTCATTTGTTAATTGCAACCATAACTGGCTACAGATACAAGAATTTGGCAAAAATCAACAATTGGCTGTATGAAATTTTCAATAAAGAATATTGTTTATTTTATTATGATTTTTATATTATATGCTATACATCCTTTATATAAAAATTTATTACATGTATGTGTATATCACCACACACACAGATACACACACATACACACACACATACACACACACCCTCTCCCCCCACCCCCAGCATTTCTTGGAGAACCGATTGTTAAACATTTACCAACATACCACTGCTGGTACCTAAAAACTTCCTGCGTTCTACTGGCCAATTGTGAGTACTTATCTCTATATTTTCCTCCTTTGCTATGACCCTCTTCCTCTCTGCCATTCCTCCATTTACTTTATGATTTCATACAGTGTGCTTTGGAATTACGCATGTTGCCTAGTTTTCCTGAATATGGAGTTTGCATTTCTTATCCTCCTTGTTTTGGGTGATTTTTTGAGAGGAAAAGAGAATATCTTGAAAAATATTTCGTTTTAATTTTACATGTGTTTGAACACTAATGAGGTCATTTTTTTCATGTTTATAATCATTTGCTTTTAAATTGTATTATCTATTCAAATACTTTGCCTATTTTTAAAACAGTATTTGCTTTTTCTTTTTGGTTTATAAAATCCTTTATTAAGGATATTTATCTTTTTGTTTCTCACGAGGATAAATAACACAATTTGGCTCCTTTGGCTCCTGCTTTTGCCTGTCCATACATTTAAAAAAAAATACCATAACTATTATAATAAAACCTATCTTTAAAACCTCTGAAGAAAATGTAGAACTTTATTGTAAATTTCCTTAGGGGAGGCAATGCCAAGGTTTTACACAGAATATGACACAAAACATTTCCTAATTCCTTTTAGATATTCCTCCCTCTTGCCAAAGTTTTTACCTCAATCGCTCACAATATTGCCCTCCCTCCTCATCCTCTCTCCTTGCCACCACAGTGCTCCTCTTCCTCCTAAAGTTTTAAAAATTGCCCAGGTCCTGCACTCCTAATTTGGAACTCTCCCCGACAGGGGAAATTCTCCCAAGAAGAATTGCCACTTTTGAGAGGCTGAGGTAGAGAGAATTCATTCCCTATGAATCTAATAAATAAAAAAATTCCAACTGGAGATATTTGTGGTAGAAATGCTTTGTCCAGCTCATTTTGGTCATAAGTGAAATTAAAATTTTTTGATATATAGAACTTATCACTTTTTCTCAATCCAATTAATTGATCCTTTTATATATCATTTCTGTCACTAGAGTCATGTTTAGGAAGGCCTTCCGCACCCCGAGAACAGATAATTATTAACATTAAATTTTATCCTACTTTTCTATGGCTTCATTTTTTTTACATTTGATGTTTTAAAACTATTAGTAATTTATTTTGGAGTTTGGTGTGAGATAGAGATCTAATTTTATGGTTTTTGTTTTTGTTATTGTTGTTTCTAAATCATTTATCAAATGTCCCCAGTACCATTTGTCTAATAAGCTATTACTTACTGATTTGAAATGTCTGTTTTATCATAGAATAAACATTAAAAATTCTAGTAAATTTGGCAGGCGAAAATGGCATCTTGTGTTTTATTTATTTATTTTTTTAGAGACAGAGTCTCATCACGTCACCCAGGCTGGAGTGCAGTGGCACAACCATAGCTCACTGCAGCCTCACACTCCCAAGCTCAAGCAATCCTCCTGCCTCAGCTCTTGTGTAGCTGGGACTACAGGCGTGCACCATGGCATCTGGCTCACCTTGTTATTTTAATTTATAAATAATATGGTTTGGTAGATTCATAAGTGATTTAAAGGCTGTACCCAAAGACAATAAGGCTCTGTGAGTGCATATTAATAAATCATTGTCCAATAGAAGAAAAAATGTTTATCAGCCATTTTTTACTTATTTTTTCATGGAAAAGATTTTGACAAATAGGAGGCATTACCATATGAGAGTGATCTAAAGCCTGGAGGTGGCAAGTTATAGACATCATTTGGGGAATGGAGTCCTTTGAATTAGAGACACTGAAAACTGACTTAGTCTGAGCCAGGTAATGTTCTGCCTTTGCATAGGCCTGTGAGACTCTCTGAGGAGGTGTCTGGGGGGACCCTGCTGTTCCGCTCACCAGCCAGCTATTCTCTTTTCCTTGGTTATCATGGCTTGAGTGACCCAGGAAGAGGTGTGCTTGCTTTCCCACTGGACTTGGAACTAGAAGGGGGTCCTCCTTGAGTTGCTGGCAGCTGTCTTGCCACCACCAAGGCAGGGCTTGCTGAGAATGCAGCAAAACAAGAGGAAAGCAGGGTGAGAGATGGATGGGGACTGGTGGGATTTTAAATAAAAATTACCTTTGGAAAATTGTCAAAGATAGTTTGAAAGACTTTTAGGCATTAAACGAATTACTTACATGTCGTCTTCCTCATCAAGCTTGGGAGAACATATGCTAGTTTTCCTAAGTTACACTAGGTAACACTGAAACATTTTGCTTTGCAAAATCTATGGTTACTTTCAAATACTGCAAGGAATACATTTGCATGTATATAAAATAATTCTAAGAAAAAGCATCTTAGTTTTTCTAGGGAAAAAACAGACCTAATATAATATTATTGACTTTAAAATCTCAATCTGGACTTTATAAAGTAAATTAAAATATAATTAGTAATATTGGAATTATCGAAAGTGAAAATAGGATTTTTTTTTTCTGATGGAAGGAAAGGGATGGATATTAAACTATAGTAAAATGAGTAAAAAAGAAATAGAAACAATAAATCTATAGGAAGTTTCTGGGAGTAATGATTATTAAATAACATTAATTAGCCACTTAATTTTTGCCAAGCACCATAATAGGCATTTTACATATATAATCTTATTTATTCTTTATAACAATCCTGTGGGGGTATATGTTATTATCTAGTTTCCATTTTACAGTTAAGGAAACTACCCAAGTTTAGAGAGTTAGTAAGCCACAGATGTGAGGTTCAAACTCAGCCAGAATTTGAACCCTAGTCAATTTTTTTATACTGTCTATGCCCTTTCTCCTGTGCTCTGCTGCTTCTCAAGGTAATGAAACGAAAATTATTGAAGAATTCAAATAAACACTTTCACAAACTTTCCTATGATCTGGGTGCAAGTCCACCTTTTTTGATTTGTACCTTTCCTTTGAGTATGATTTTATGAGTATTTTCAGTGTAATGTAGGACAGAACTGGCTCTAGAGACTCTGAAGTTCACATATACGGGTGTTTTGGATGCTAAATTTAGATGCTTCAGAATGTGATTTTGGAAACCAGATAGCAGGAATGCAGACAGTCAAGAGCTAGTGGGAAACGGGCCCCAAGGATGGATGACTGTTGTGAGCTGGCTGGAAAAATAACCCCTCAAGAATTGGAATTGGGTAATTTGGAATAAAGTCATAAAAGGAGTTAGAAGATATGAAATAAGGGGAAAGCACAACACATTTCAATGTTAGTTGGCATCAAGAATTAGGGATGTAAAGTTGGAGAGATAACATCTAAAACTCTGATCTACTTAAGGATCTCATCCCCCAAAGCTCAGGAGAAACTGCCGAGGTGGTCTGTGATTTGAACATACTGGGGCTGAAAGACCACTGGGATTTCCTTCCTCAGAGAAGACAGGATTGTGCAAGGATATGGACCTCTAAGCACTGGGCAGAGCTGGTCTCTTAGTGCAGGATGGTTCAGCAGCAGTGGGCTAATTGGTGACCTTGCAACCTACGACCCATTCTCATCCCCAGACAGACTAAGGCACTGAGCTCGGGGCATTTTCACGGGAGATCAAGGCTTCATGAAGAAGGTAATGTGCATTTTGCTAAAAAGCAAGTGAGAGCTGGAGGGACTAATGGCAAAATTAAGGGGACTTGACTATGTCTGTATCAGAGAACGGTTCGTACTAGATACAGAAAAAATGGGGAGAGCTGGGAATAAGGAGAGAAACTGCAAAACTTTCTAGAACATGAAAACAACACTCAAGAATCTAAGAAATTAACAACCCCCAATTCGAACTTTTCATCCTGTTTAATTTTGGAAGTTCAGAAGAGACCTTGCAGGAGTCACGTGCCCCTGCTCAGGCCCACCCGGATGGGTGGAACACCAGGGCCATTTTGCCAGGAGGAAATGAGTAGGAGAGGCCCTCCGTGAGTCAGAGGGTGCCCAGCGGTTATCTGGCCCTGCCCTGAAGGGTGGCTTCAAGTTCACTGAAACACAGGCTACCCAAAGTGGTGAGATTTTGTCAGGATCTAAAACTCTATAAACAGAAAAACAGAATTCAGGGGAAAGGAAGAAGGAATAAGGAGAGAAGAGGTGGGGATAAGTAGGCAAGACACAGTGAGGGTGGTTCTATGCTCACAGGAAATGGAAATTGTATTATTTTACAAATTTTTCATTTTAGATCTTTTTGCCAACTCAAAATACTGGTTCTAGATATTGTCACAATACCCTTACAACACAAAGATCTATGAGGACTCAGGAAATCTACCCACAGATTCTGATATCTGTGACTTCTGACTAAGAAGGTATCTATAGCTTTCATGTTCCAAGGGGGCTAAAGAACATCTAGAGACCAGGTTCTCAATTTCCTTTAAAATCTATGGATTCCTTTACAAAACCAAAGACATTGCACTATATAGCTACCAATCGCCACAAAATCCTAACCCTAACCAGGCATTTCTAATTCTGGCTTTGTTGATATGTCCTAGAATTGGACCAGGCATTAGAAAACTTTGATTTTTACCACTAGTTCTTTCACCAAAGAGCTATTTGTCTTTGGCAAATCAGTTAACCTCCATGTAATTTAGTTTCTCCGTCTGTCAAATGGGAGTATTATGATCTCAACTACTTCACAGCAGTTTAAGGATTAAATGAGCTAATACGTGTGAAAGCATCTTAAAAATTCTGAAGCATTGTATAAGTATAAAAGATGATCACCCAAGGCTGAGGACTGCCACAAATAAAATTATTTGTAAATTACCCTGACTTAAGAAATTTGGAAGTCATTTATAAAAGTTCATGATTCATTTATTTGGGAATTATTAGGTATCTGCCTCAGAATCTAGCCATTGAACTGGCAACTTGGCATGGAGACTTATTTTCTCTGGGCGTGGGTAGGTACACAGCATTGTCCATCAACAGGAAGACAAGCTCTAGTAATTGTATGGCACTTCCAGGGTCTGAACTGAACTCTGTACTGAGCAATTTGTGAAAACAATGTAGGTGGACACTTTATGGAATCTCTTACAGTTGCATGACCATGCACATTCACTTACACACAACTAAACATACGCTTTTGCAGGACTGAGTCTCACTGAGGTCTTAATGCATTTACCACAATGGTTGTTTCTAACCTCTCCACAGATGACCTTACCTTTTATTTCGCCAAGAACATGGAGAATATTCCACCTGACCATCCTCACTTGCCCTTGGTTCTAACTTAAAATCTCCTTATATCTTGCTCTCCCTTATTTCCTTTGCCCCTGATTCTCTGGAAAAATGCCATTCTTCCTTGCCAATGCTAACTGGTGTTCTTGGTTGTCATTAGTGCCTGCTTCCTTATGCAGCTGGCTCCGTTAATAACTGCTTTACTTGCATCAGGCAAGAAATATTTATATGTGTTCTGTACTATGTGTTTCATCTTTCAATATGCATTTTTCATCTTAAACACAGTCTGATTTCCTCTACTGTAAAGAGACACCACGATATTCTATTTACCCTTGTCCCTGACTATAGATACCAGCTGATTTTGATCCTCCCTTTGACAGCCAAACTTCTGGGAACAAAAGTCTACATTTGCCACTTCTATCTCTTTACTGTGCTTAGGTGGGCTCATGGAAGAGTGAAGAATGAAAGGTTTGGATTTGAATTCAGACTCCACCACTTCCATGTTGACCTTCAATTTTGTATCACTTAATATGAAGATTTGCATAAGTCGCTTGACTTTTCCAAGTCTTCATTTTCTCATCTGTAAAATGGTCACATATACTCACCTTGCACAAGTACCTGACACATTGTAGGTATTAATAAACAGCCCTATTCTTCTTAGCTACTACTTGATCTGGCTGCACTGTGAATACACTATAGTCTTCCCAGCTCAACTGCAAAAAAGCCAAAAACCAAAAACCAAACAAACAAAAACACCTTTTCTCCAAATTAATCATACCTAATCCTGGTTCTGTTAGAAAATCTTAGAATTGACTAAGAATCAAGAAGTTTAACTGTAAATCCCTAAAATCCATCCCATTAGGTAACAAAATAACCAAACACTATTTCTAAATACACTAGAAACAATTTTCAACATGAGAATCTGAATGGTTGGTAGAAAGAACACTTGTGCTAGAGTCATTCGGATATGGGTTTGACTACTAATCCCACCAAGCATTAGCTGTAGGACACTGGGTAATTTATTTTGCTTCTCTGGGTTTTATACTCCCTGCCTGTTAAAATGGGACTACTGACTCCTAACTTACAGAGTGGCTATGAGAATTCAAAATAATATGTGAATCTTCCCAGCAAGCAGTTAGCATTCAATGCTACTTATGATTTACCCTAGAACCTGGTACGGGTGTGTTCTGTACAGGACAGGCTCTAGATAAATCTCTAGGGCATATTTGCTTCCATCTGTGAAGAGAAACTGGGGTAATAATACTTCAGTAATTTTTACAAAAAGTTTTCTAAACTGCCACTTGTGCCTGAGACAACATTCTAATTGCCACACCTGTGACCATTCTGTTACAAGCAAGCTTTTGAAAATCAAGCTCTTTTGAAGTGTGGTATGGCTGCATTGCCATTCCTTGTTGTTAACACCATGCAGCCTAATGCAGCTCAGAGAGTTCACCGCTTGTACATAGAGCGCTTGTCTGTGGTTTCTTACACTATTTTTATTTTCTTTAAAATTGGCATAAATTACTTTTTCATTGTATTCCTAGCTAAACAGTGAACTTCTGAGGGCAGGTCTACAGTCATCGACACCTGTGTATGCCCTACAACACTGCATCAATAGTACACAGTTGGGCTTTTAATGTGTTACTGATTTGCATTTTCTTTTTCCTTTACTCTTTTCCTTTACTTGAATAAATAAATATATGCACAGTAAAACATTAAAGATAATGTTAGAGGGAATGCTGAAAAGGCAATCTCACATTCTAGACCCCCATCTCCTAGTTCCCAGCCTCAAAGGCAACAACTGTTATTAGTCTCTTATGTATCTTTGAAGGTATGTTCTCTGCTTTTTCTGCACATAAACATGTCCATGGTACATACATTATTCTGTACTTTGCTTTCTTAACTTAGTTTTAAAAAGAGATTATTCTATATGGGCACGAATAGAGCAATCTGCCTTTTTTGTAACTGTGAAGTTCTCCAGTGCATGATTTACCATAATTTGTATGACCAGTCTCACTATTGCTGGAAATTTAGGTTATTAAAAAATAACTTCACTGAGGTATAATTTATATAAATAAACTGGTTTAAAGTATACAACTCTGTGGTATTAATATATTTACAGCTGTGAAACCAGCACTATAATCTAATTTTAGAACAGACTTATCACCTCCAAAAGAAACCCCCTTACCTATTAGCAATCACTCGCTATCCCCATACCCTCTGCCCTCTGCCTCAGGTAACTGCTAATGTACTTATGGTCTCTATAGGTTCATTTATTCTGTTCATTGAATAGTAATAGAATCATTCATACAATATGTGGTTGTTTGTGACTGGTTTCTTTCATTTAGTTGTTTTTGCAGTTCAATCATGCAACAGAAATTAATACTGCGTTCTATTTTGTGGCTGAATTACATTTCATTGTATACATATATCACGTTTATTTATCCATTCATCAGTTGATGGACATTTAAGTAGTTTCTATTTTTTAGCTGTTATAAAGAATGCTGCTATGAACATTCATGTACAAGCTTTTTTATGGACATATTTTTTCATTTCTCTTGAGTATATGCCAAGAGTAGAACTGCTAGGTAACTCCATGTTCGACCTTCTGAGGAACTCTAGGTTGTTTCTTATTTTTTGATATTTTAGACAACTACAATCACAAAATTATTCTTGCATTTTTGTCTTTGACCACAAGTATAAATATATCTGTAGGATAAATTCTTAGAAAGTTGAATTGCTAGGTCAAAAGGACTGAGAATTCAAACATTTTGGTAAATAATACCATTTAGTGAGATTTTCAAGTATCCTCTAGCACGGAATGATAATAAGTTTTATCATAACCTTGCTAATGTGCATTATCATACTTTTTTGGTATTAACAATTCTGATAGGTAGAAAATGATAAATGATATCAGAATTTAATTTGTATTTTTATAAGTTAGAATAAGTATCTTTTCAAATGTTTATAAGACATTGAATTTGTGTGAGTGTATGTCTCCTTTATAAAAAATACTAGAGGTACAGCATCCTATTTAGTTAAGTACCTGGAAAAATGAACATTATCTTTTTTATGATTGGTATTTGATCTATTACTACAGAATATCATTTACAATACAGGCATATAAGTAGATATTGCTACGTAAGTTAAAGTATCTTAGAAATTTTCAGAAGATGCTCAGTAGCATTCAAGGGTAAGGACTTTAAACGTCTGGGTCATAGACATAGATCTGGTTTTACAGAATTTTTCCTTGATCTAATTCAAAGTCATCTATTCTTATCTTCAAAGGATTTGTAAACTACAGTGGATGGGAAATTTTGAAAACCAATTTAGTTGAAAACAAAGCACTGTAACTATATTAGTATGAAAGCTTTTAACTGCCAAGAAAATGTTGGCCAGCTCAGAAGAGTCCATCAAAATGGAAAGAAAAGTAATACCGAAACATCAGTGTTTACACAGATAATCAAAGCAGAAATTAGGATGGAGGTGAAGAGGTAGAGATCAAAACAAATCTGATGATCAATGAGAGGAAAATAAATGAAGAAAGACTTTGATCATTATCTTTAACTCCTCCATGTCAAACCCTTTACATTTAATATCTCTGAATATGGTTTTCAATTCTTAAAAATTCACTTCCCCAATAACTTTGTTGGTTATTCAATTAGATGTAATGATGCAATGTAAATTGTTTTATAAATGATTTTATTTATTTTTCGATTCATAAAATAACATGAAATTCAAGTGAGGCAGTTATTTGACAGGAGATTGCTGACTTTTGGGTATTCCCCTTTTCTTTTCCTTTTTTTTTTTAAGAATGTTAAGTATTACTTTAAAAAGGAAAAATGTCAGTATATAAGAAAAGTTCTTTGTCAGAGACTCATAGATTACAGGGTGCCTCTCTTCTGCTCTAAGACAGAACATATTTGGCATATGACAATAACTGATTTTTTTTACTTGAAATGCTAACAGTTGTTTTAAAATTGTACAAACAACTTGCATAGGAGCAAACAAAGTACTAGAACTCAAGTTTTAGAAACATCCTCACACTAACTGTTTTATTTGTTGAGGGAATAGTGAATGTTGGGGGTAAATCAACATCCTCTGAAAATACTTTTAGAATAAAATCACTATACACCAGAAACACAACACTATGAGCAGAGAAAAAAATAAATATTGATACCACAGAGGCAATATCACAGCCTCTGGGAGAGGGGCAAACAAAAGGATAATTACAGCAAAAGCTCCAAACTCAA
Organism: Indri indri; assembly: GCA_004363605.1. NCBI lineage: Eukaryota > Metazoa > Chordata > Mammalia > Primates > Indriidae > Indri > Indri indri. Next base: position 18,774 of record RJWJ010013658.1, on the reverse strand, counting down.
CAGTCTATGGGAACCAGGCAGGAACATGCATTTGCCCATTGGGCTGGGAGTGTGCAATTGTGGGGAACAGGACATTAACGCCCTGTATCCATGAGGTGCCACTACAGAGCTCTAGCCCATTGTAAATGTGTGAAGAATAAGTCTAGATTTTACTATGAAATCTTCCAATTTTTGAATATTAATTAGCAACCAGTAAACAAAACAAAGCAAATCAATCAAATGAACAAAAAACTCTAGACACCAACAAAGCACATTTTAGGCTATATTAATTTGTGATAAATGCCTTTTTTTAAGTCATGAAAGAGAAAGCCTCATAAACAAAAGGTTTATTAAGGGAAATCGCCTGACCAGTGGTTCATCCAGGAAGCCAGTTTTTTCCTGCTAAAACTCTGAGGTTTTGAAAGAGGTAAATTAGACCGTCAGAGCAGGCAGAAAGTAGTAATGCATCAGGGAAAAGGACCAGAATTGCCAACAAAGATGGCGGAGCTTCCCTGTGGTGTCTGGTCAGAGCAGGTGTTCTCGGCAAGAATCAAAGGGAGATAAAGTGCCCACAACCCAGCGTACCTGTAAGAAGCACAACATGTAGACAGACGAGTGTCAAGAGAGGGTATTCAGTTCAATTAAATGTTTACTACTTCTATTAGACAATGACTATTGCTGTCATTGCTATTTTTGGAAGATGACCTATGTAGAAGAAATGAGGGACCCTTGGTCAAAAGATTGCACGAAAACCATAAGAAGACCATAAATCAAGTCATACAGAAGAGAAACTTATAGAAAAAGAGATGACCCAGAAGAGAAAATAGAAAAGCTGTAGAGAAGCAGTGTGGTGTAGTGAAAAAAGCATGTGTTTTGAAATCAGATGATCTGGCATTGGAGCTTCTACTAGAGGTATGATCTCAGGCAGGTCTCTCTCCCTCTCTTCTTTTAAAAAAACAAAATAAGTATTTTTAATTACACAAATAATATATGACTCAATTCTGGAAAAAGTTTTACAACACAGATAAAGTAGAATTTCACATGACCTCTCACTCTCCCTTGCTCTCCCCTTCCCCAAGGCTACCGTTGTTTATCTTTTCTATGCGTTTATTCACCTGTATATGTATGTAAGCAAATATCTGATTAAAAACCTAAATGGCTCTGTATGCTGAATCTGTGTTGCATATATTGGGTGTATCTCATTCTTTGTAACTGTGTCAGAGTATTCTGTCATAGGGATATTTCAGGTTTGTTTAATCCTTCCCCCTTAACTACTCACAACATCGCAATGAGCATCCACTCAATCATTTTTCAATTTTACCAACACAATCACTTAATTTTTCTTTTTTGAGACAGAGTCTTGCTCTGTCACCCAGGCTAGAGTGCAGTGGTGTCAATCATAGCTCACTTAATCTCAAACTCCTGGGCTCAAGTGATCCTCCTGCATCAGCCTCCCAAATAGCTGGGACAACAGGCATGAGCCACCACGCCCAGCTAATTTTTCTATTTCTTGTAGAGATGGGGTCTCGCTCTTGCTCAGGCTGGTCTCAAACTCCTGAACTCAGGCAATCCTCCCACCTCAGTCTCCCAAAGTGTTAGGATTACAGGCATGAGCCGCCACGTCGGGTCACAATCCCTTAATCTTTACAGGTATCAGTTTATTCTGAAAAAATGATAAAAATTCTATTTCACAATAGTGTTATGATAATTACATTAGTTAACAACAATGTCTATCACACGCTAACAAAAAACACTCCATAAACATTAATTCCTTTCTCTCATTATGGATTTTTCACCGAAGAAAAATTTAATCAAACTAGATGTGTATTTGTATAATTTTCCTATAGTGTGAATAAAACTTTGCAATTAGCATGTGTGCAACTGTAGAGTAAACCTGTTTTATTATTTTTTGACCCATTTTCATATTCTACTTTTAATTAAAGTACCATAATCAGGATTATTTCTTTTGAGTTTAGCTTTGCTACATTATTATGTCCTATGTTATAACTCAATTTTCCTACTACATTTCTTTTTCCTTTTCTTTTTTTTCAAATACTGTGAAATCTTTGTGACAATGTTTGGCTTTCAATTGTTCTTTTTTTTATTAGCCTGAGGCAAATAAAGGTGTACTTTAATGACAATTAATGTAAATGTATGTTTCCATTAAATTTTCACTGGAATGAAACATAATTTAAAAATCTATGTAGGAAATTTGAGGATCTCTGAGAATGTCCAAAGATCTCAGATGGACACAAACTACCCTAATTGCCCACAGCTCAGTCAGGTTTATCAATCGCACATAAAGACATTTCTACTTCATTTATCTCATTTGTATACTTTGCTCAATGATTCTTACTTCTAATGTCAAATAATGCCAAGCTGTACAGTTTCTAAATTGAATTCTTAAATCTTGTCACTATATTATAAAGTTAAATTAAAAATCATCCAGTCACATTTACTGTTGTGTATCTAATCATCCATGAAATCCAAACATAATAGTCAATTGATGACATTAACACATTATTAATAAATATTTAGTAATCATTCACATTAATTCCTTTTTTTCTTATTCCCTACATCCAATATGTCAGAATTTCCTATTAATGCTACGCTGAAACACATTCTACATTTATCCACTTCTTTACCCTCTACTTCACCACCCAGGGCCAAACCTCATCATCTCTTACTTGGACTATGACAATAGCCTTCTCACCAGTCTTTTGACATCATTATTATTTGCCTACAATTTATGCTTCATACAGCGAAGAGAAGTTCTAAAATGCAAACCAGATCGTAATACTCCTCTTCATAACGGCTTGAACGGCAATGGCTTTCTGCTACAAATTCCAAACTATAACCTTCTAGGATCTACGGAATGTGGTCAGTGCCTACTGTTTCAGCCTCATCCTGAACCGTCCTCCTTCACCTAGGGATTCCAGCCTAACCAAGGTCTCTCTGTTTCTCCAACCGCATCAAGCTTGCTCTTGTCTAAGGAATTTGTACTAGCTGCTCTCTACCTAGGACCTCCTGTCCCATGTCATTGTATTGTTGAACCCTCTCACCATTCATGTTTCTCATTTATTAGATTGCAGAATCTAATAAAGAACTAAAATAAAATAACCTGGAGGTAGCATTTATCCACATTTTTCTATTGTAGTATATAGGACAGTAGCTCTTAAATTGTGGGCTCAGGACCAGCAGCATTGGCATCACCTGAGGACTTGTTAGAAATGAAAAATCTTAGACCCTATCCAAGACATACTGTTAGAAACTCTGGGTCTAATTCAGGGGCCCACAAATTTGTGTTTTAATAAGCTCTCTAGGTGAGTCTGATGCACACTAAAGTTTGTGAACCACTCTGTAGAATAAATGGTGGGTATAACTGTCATTTTATTCAAATTGTCTCATTCAAAGTTCAACACTAAAATGCAGCAGCTGCGAAGAGACCAGTAACTTCAAGAATTCATTGCACTAGAGTGTGCAACTTACTGCCCAAAATGTACTATTATTACCACCTCCTTTTCTTCAGTTTTGAAGCACAACTTGTTTAATTTTGACCCTCAATAATACCATATCAACTACTAGCTGAAACTTCTTGTTAGCACTTCATTCTCTGGGAGTTCCTTCTGGTCATTACTTGCCCTTTCTGCAAGAGCCAAAGCATCAATGAGCCAACCATAGTGGAAGTAAGAGAACCCAGGGATTATGAGGTGGGAAAATCCTCATTAGGATGCCACAGCACTACCGCTTTCATAGTTGGATGAATGAGGAAGTGACAAGCAGGGGCGAAGGATGAGGAAGGTAATGGGGAAAATCAGAGGACTTTAGGAGATAGTAGATTGAAAAGTTAGGGAAAGGAAGACAGAGTGGCCAAGAGCAGTCTTCAGTGCACTCTTGATGTACTACTCACCACCAGCTTTCTTCGTAGAAAGGGAATAGAACCAGGCAAAGAGGATTCAAGGGGGAAGAAGCTGTTTTCAACCACCTACCCTTTACCACGTATGGAACAAATGACCAAGCAATCAGAATCTCTGTTCTTAGAGACAGAACCACAAAATTCTAGGACCGAAAGGTCTTAAGAATTTACTGTTCCAGTGCTTTTTATATAGTTTGCTGTAAACAAACCTGTTAATTCTTTATGAAGCTATCTTTCTGTGTCTGCATAGAACTTTAAAGCACAGAACGAAAGAATCATTTAGACTTAGGGATGACATAGCAAAGCATAATCCTTAAAAACACTCTCCGTTTTTACCAAAGATGAGAAATCCGAGGTCCACATAAGTTTAATGATTCACTCAAGGACACAAAGCTTAAAAAATCACGAGATCCAGTACTACAATCCTGTTTTCCTTATTCGCATCTGAAGTTTTCTCTTTTTCTACCATGCCATGAAACCAAAATTAGCTCATCTCTCTTTTCCTAGTTTGTTTCAAAACCTTAAAAAGATAAAAACTAAACATTTTCCTTTTGTAAGTTTTCTCAGCATCTCAATGATGAAATAAATGAAAAAGTACCTGCTAGTTTCTAAGATAAAAGAAGAAGCTAAGAAGAGACCAGACAAAATGGAAAATCAGTAACTAGTAGACTAAGGGCAAACTTGGAGGAACTCTTCCCCCATGCAGAAACAGATTCTCCAGCTTTTTTCTTTCCTTCTTTTTTTTTTTTTTTGGTGAAGAGGAATACCTTCAGATTTCCCAAAAGTTATGGCTCTACATGTTTGCTTGCTCATACTTGTGTGTGAACAAGGTGTGTGTATATGTGTGTGCTGGGATGGTCTTGGGGGTCAGCAAGATTGAGAAGTAACTTCTAAGAAGGGGGAGAATTGTTGATAGTCAAATCTCTAAGCTAGGGGAAGGGAGGGGATTGGGGTGGGAAGACAGAGCAGAACAGAGATTCACCCAGGCAGACATTGCATTGGCTGTTCAAACTTCTTCATGGAGAATCAAAGAAAATCCCAAAGAAGGGGCCCAATTGGTGGGGGTAGGTGATATGACAACAGCAACTAGGCTAGACATCTATCAGACAGGGCATGGAGAAGACTCTAGTTGGTTGAGGACCCTGATATGAGTGATGAGCCAGGTTTGATTGAGTCGATACTGTTCTGAGACTTGAATGATTTACATGGGCTGGAGTATGTGGGTGTCCAATGGTTATAACTAGCTGGACGCTTCTTTTGACCTCACTGGGAAAAACCCCTGCCTTCTTCTAGGCATTACAAAAGTGTCAAAAGTTGCTGTGAAAGAATATGGAATCCGAATGGACTCAACTATTTTTGTACCTTTTACATGTGGGCTTCCTGCCATGTAGGATGTTTCTAAGAGGTTTTAAACTGCAGATTCCTGGCTACCCAGTACTCCTCTTGGCCGCTCCTTAAAGAATGTTGGGCAGAAAGGAATCTCCGAACTCATCTGCTGGCGGTGCAAATGGGAGTAGGGCAGTACCAGCTTCCAAGGAAGTATTTGGAAGTGTGTGTGTGTGTGCGTGCGTGCGTGTGTGTGTGTGTGTGTGTGCACGCGCGTGCGTGCGTGTGTGTGTGTGTGTGTGTGCACGCGCGTGCGTGCGTGTGCATGTGTGTGTGTGTGTGTGTGTGTGTGTGTTGGGGGGAAGGGGTTGTTTTTGGTTGTCACAATAGTGAATAGGCTGTCGAGCATTACTGGCTTCTTAGTGGCTCGAGGTCGGGGTCTCTAAAATGCTGGTGATAAACAAGAGAGTTCTGACCGATGAGGAATAATGTGTCCCAGACTCCAGTGACATTCCAGCACACTGAACACTGCACACTCATTTTATCGAGGAGATCTAGAGTGTCAAGTGCTCGAGTGCAGATGCAGAGCACAGATCAGCTCTCCAAATACAGCATCGCTTCCCTGGGAGCTCATTCTGCTGCCCCGCAGTGGCCTCTTCATATTTGCTATTTTGTCTTCAAGAATCCCAAGTCATTTTTATATCTGCCTAAGAACAGCATGTTTAGGAAGGCACACTGCTGCCACTGTAATCAACATCATTAACAAAAGCAAATCCATACTTTAACGTAAAACAACTAAACATATAACAACCTGCAACTTTGCATGATCGGATGATTAGTCTTCCTTTGGTACCGGTTATCGTGAGTGGCTGTACTTTAAAAGTGCCAATCTTTAGAAAGGTAAAATGCTGTTTATTTCTCAAAAACAGTCATAAATTATAGGGAAGGAAACAAAGATTGAAACATTAAGAGTTTTTCAGAAATGAGGCTTTTTGTTAAAAGTAAAATAAAAATAGCAACACGACTTCCTGATTTTCCGAGTCAAGTTATTTCATGTGGTCGTCATTTAGACTGGTTTCCCAAGCCCATGTCAATTGAGATGGTGAAGGCAGCTAGAAGAAATGTATCTGCAAAACCACAGCTAGGTTTCACCTTGACAGGCAGGAGCGAAAACAGACAGAAAAGAGGCCAGCCTAATTTCCAGAGGTTGGGTAGTCGTGATTTCAGTTGGGCATTATGCACCCGTGGGAGGAAGGCAGTTATTCTCATTCTTGCATACATAGTATTTCTGACTTTGCAAGGTGTAGACCACCTCAGGAACTTTTGTCCCAGAAACAGTAGAATACAACTTTTTGATGGTTGTCATTATTTCCAGGTATTCATGGCCCACACATGCTATCTCAGCACCATCCTGAATTTAGTAACATGACACATTGGCCCTGCAGGCTGGAAGCTAGACACCTGTCTGGTTTCCTGAGGACTGTGGCTAACCTCCAGAGTTTATTGTTTCTCATGCTACCTTCTTACTTTTGTGCCCTTGCCACTTACAGAAGCCTCCAATTCCTTGGGCAATGAACAAACCAAAGAAGTTTGTAACCTACCCGGTCCTTTAAATTCACAGATCTCTAGAGCTAGACGGTATCTTAGGGGTGGTCTAATTCAACACTCATTTTTCAAATGAGAAGGTGGTTAAAGAAGTTATTTGTCCAAAGATCTCCCAAAGTTGACAGAGTTGACAGGGCTCAGAATGGAATCTATTGACATTAAGCCTAACTACATTGCCCAATTTAATAAAGCAACTTGATTAGATTTCTTATGACTTACAGTGCTCAAACTACCGATTGTCAAAGAATTAGGGAAGCATTTAGAAATTGCAAAATTATTTTTCCCAATGAGTTTTTCAAACTTTGCAATTGATTTACTTCAAACTTTGGAGCTTCAAATTTTATGCACAAAAAGGCACCAACGAAATCTACAACTCTGTTTATTGTCTCCCTCACGTCCTTGAAGTTGTATGTGCATGTGTGCACGCTTTATGAGATAAGGTGTCTTGCAGCTCTGGCTTTGAACAACAAAGTTGCTGAAACTTAGAAGCTGCAAGAATACCCACTTCCTACTTTACTGGTGACATATTTTTGCAAAGCTGTTCTCAGCTTCTCCATGTCAAGCAAATTAAGATTTAGAACAATGACTTTAAGTTCCTTTTCATGATGCTTATTTTTCACCAGTGAATTTCAATTGTAAAAATTATCTGTCATTGCATTTATCACATGCAACATTTCTTCCAAAATTAATTCCTGGGAACATTGATCCTACTGAGATATTTTGAGAGAAAAAATTGTTTTGTGGTCAAATATGATTTGGAAATTGCTGCAAACTGTGCTCTCCCTTTGATATTCATAGTGCACACTAGTATCTCAAAGACCTTATAGTAAAAAACTAATTTAACTTTGCTTAACCCAGAATTTCCCCAATATATTTGAATCACTTCTCCCTGGCAACATTTATGAATATTCTGCAGAACTCTTAGTAGCCAGGCCATGCTGGGATAACAACTAACACTTATTTAGTGTGTACTGTATGCTTTACAGTATTCCAAGCACTTTAGAAGGAGGAATTTTTTTAAGGCTCAAATATCATAGTACATACTCAGACTCCACAGTCAAAAGGCCCAGGGTTTAATTTTGGCTGTACTTTTTACTAGTTGCATAACTTTGGGAAAATTACTGAATCTCTGAGCCTCAGAATCATCATTGCAAAATAGTGAGAATAAGGATAGGCTATGATGTAACGTGGGGAGAAAAGAAAAAAAGTACTGTAGAATATTCAAATGAGCAATGCTTAGGTTTTTTTTTTTTTTTTTTTTAACTGCACCATGCTTCAAAAAACACAGAAGTCCTGCCATTATGTTTCTGATAACAACTGAGGCTAATTTTTAAAATCTTTAAAGAAATATCACCTGAGAAATGACCATTGGGTGTAGTGGGCAGATTTTTTTCCCCACGTCTTATAACACGCTGCGATAGTTCCCTAATAGGCACCTGATAATCTTCTCATAATCTTAGGAAATCTTTTATTTTAGAAAACATACCTTTTTGTAGAGCACACAGAAATTTTTTCTAAGTTTTTAAATTTTCTTTCCTGGCCCTGGCCCTCAGTGGGTTGGGGCACAGAATAGTTTGTATGTAGTTTCCCATGTAAATGCAGGGTATATAATTGTTTGTTCCCACACTAGCTAATAAGAGTCTTTTTTAGCCCATAATAAGAGATAACCTTTATAGAGTGCGCCCTGTGTGCTAGGCACTGTTCTAAGAGCTCTGCTTATGGAGATGCTCATTTAATCTCTCAAAAGCCTTACAAGATAGGCAGTGTTACTGTTCTCATTTGTAGGTGAGGGAACAAGCAAATTATGAGCCTGTCCAAAGTCTGACAGCTATGGAGGGGCAGAGCTAGATTCAAATGCAGACAGCCTGGCTCCAAAGCTTGCTCACTGGACCAATGTGCACGGCTCCCCATGTCCAAATCCTGGACAGCAGGATTGGTCTGGATTCCAGGGTAGGAGAAAGAAACATGTGGTAGAGTAGGAAAAAAGAAAAAAGACAAGATCTTCTGTTCCATTTCCAGGAGTCAGGGAACAAGTATGTAGGGGTTTACTTCCAACGACTCACCATGTCTCCCACCAGTAGCCTGAATTACAGAAAAGTTTGCTTGGCTGCACCACTAAGCTCTTACTTCTCTCTACACCTTTTCTCCCCCAGCTCCTCTCCTCAACCTCTATCTTCTTCCCTCACTTGCTTGGTTTACCCCTACTCTATTTTGGAGGCTCAGCTCAGGTATCAGTTCCAGAGGAAGCCTTGCCTCCCTAACCCTCCAGGAATATTCTTCTCCAACCACCCAGGACCCTGTATTCTCCTTACCTTAGCACTCATCGCATGGTGATATTAATGCCCATTTGTCTGTGGCTCCTAGTAGAAAGTAAACTCCAGGAGAGCAGAGATGCACCTGTCTCATCTCTGTTGGTTCCCTAGGGTCTAGCACAGTACCTGGCACATGGTTAGTGCTTAACAAGTATTTGTTGCCATCCAAACCACTGGTATCCCAATGGTTTGCCATGTCCAAAATAATATTCCTCACCTCTAATTTCCTTCTTCTTAGTGCATAGACAGGAAAATTATATCAGACTCTATAACAGTAGTGGAAGAAATGAGGAGGAGAGTGTTTCTATGGAAGCCTTGTCTCCTTTGTCTTGTTCCATTTTCATGTGCCCACCACTCCCCCGATGTCCTTCACCAACACTTAATTCCTACTCCATTCCTCCCGTCTGTATGTGTTAGGAGAGGATCCCGTGTAACAACACTGTGGTAAGCATGTGCAGTTGGATGTTGGCCAAGACCCTCAGGAAAGTTCCTACTGGGAGACTGACCAGGCCCAGGAAGACCATGTGGACAGGAGTCTACCAGCACTATGGTTATACCACCAGTTATCTTGGCTCTTTAGGCGCAGAACACATTTGAGCTGAAACCAGAGATGTTATAGCAACACATGACTCTGCTATCTCCATGAAGTGGTAAATGGTGGCAGGTGTTGCCCACTGAATGCTGGTCTACTTGAGACTGAGAGCAGTAGGGGCAGAAGGCAACGTGAGAGGACACCATCTATTTTCCACCCTTTCAGCTTCTACTCGATATGTTATAATTTTGTGAGTAATAAACCCCTTTACTAAAGCTGTCTTACAACCAAGCTATAGTATTCTAGGTTTTTAATTTTTAGTAATTATTTTGTCAGTATAAATCTAACAGCTTATGTAAGTGATTATTTTTCCATATATTTCTGGAACAGAAGTTTAGGTATTTGCTCACTCAGCCACTCACTTATTCACTCACTCAATGCTTGCCGAGCACACAGTACCAAAGCATGAGGGAAAACTTGGGGATGCTTAGGGCATGGTCCAAGCTTTCACAGAACTCATAACACACAAGGATTTAGGAACAGAAATAACTAACACCATATAGAATGTAATATGTATGATATTGTGGGAAATGTTAATTCAGTTTTAGAGATGTAGAAACCGAGGTAGCAGTAGGTCATTATATCAGAGCTGTCCGGTGGAATGTTCTGGGATGATAGAAATGTTTGATATCTGTGCTGTTTCCTACTATAGCCACTAGCCACTCTTTAAAATGTAGTTAGTGCAAGTGAGAACATGAAATTTAAATTTAATTTAATTTAAATTTCAATATCCACTGTGGCAAGTGGATACTATATTGGATAGCACAGAGATAGGTAACAGTCTATCAGACAGGTAGAAATGTAGAAACTCAGAGAAGCATTGGCTGCCAGGAGGTAGGCTGGGGTGTCAATGACGTAGAGAGAGAACCAAAGCTCCTGTGAGCTCCAGGCCCTCATACTGCCTTCCTGGTGGACGTCTCAAAGGAGTCTCAAAGATTCTTCAGACTGAACATGTCCAAAATACAAATCATGGTCCTCCTCTGCATCCTGGTCATTCTCTCAAAACCTGTGACCATCTAATTGTTCAAATTACAATCTTGGGAGTCATCCTTGATACCTGCTCATTCTCGCCCACACAACTAATCCATTTTTAATCTAAGCATCTCTCAAATCCATCCTCTTTTCCCCTCTCCACATCCACCTCCCTAGTCCAGGCTCTTGCCTGGGTTACTACATGATCTCCTATTTCTTTAAAGGCTTTTTAAATAAATTGTGGTAAGAACACTTGGCATGAGATCTACCTTCTTGCCAAATTTGTAAGTGAACAATACCACTATAGGCATAATGTTGTATAGCAGATCTCTAGAACTTACTCATCCTGCATAACTGAAGTCATATACTGGATCTTATTTATTTATCCTGCAACTAGAACAGTCCTTCTCAAACATCAAATCTGATTGGGTCACCCTCATATTTAGGCTAAAGCCTCAAGTCCTTAACATGGCTTACAAGGTTTGTCCCCTGCCTACGTCTCCAGTGCCATCTTTTACTGCTTTTTTCCTTTCTCTTCACTGCGACCTCACTTATCTTCTTATCTTCCTCAAATGATGCTGGTGCTAATGGAGTGCAGGTGGCACATTCAGATGCCATTAATGTGTGTGTGTGTGTGTGTGTGTGTGTGTGTGTGTGTGTGGTCAAATGTCATATATCCCTGCCATGTGGTTATAACAAAATTTGAGGAAGTTCCCAGAGGTACTGTGCAGCTGCCTCTAAGAAATAAAAATAAATGCTTTTATTTAGGCCTGTGGTCTATCATTGGTTAATATAAAATTTTAATTAAATAAAAGCTTTCAAAAAGACTCAGGTCACGTATATCATTTTAACTGGGTTAGTAAGTGTGACCTATGCAGGCACAATATGAGAAAACTGAGCTTATGTTAGCAGCATCAAATCCCTTGCTAACTAGTTCCTCCCAGACCCAAGCAGGGCAAAAACAAGGAGCCATAACTTAAGTAAGGTCTTCTAAAGTCAGAGTATTTGGCATGTGGGTGATGTCGAATATATTTGGCAGAATAAAGTGCTCAGCTGGAAGCAGAGGAGTTAGAGACAGGACTCTCTCTTCATGCCACTACTTCCCTATAACGGTTGGCACGTCTGCCCCTCCGCCCTACACAGCGTTGTGCTATCGTTTCCTTTTCTGTCTGTTGTTGTTATCCTTAATTTTTTCAGATGTTTTGAGGAAAATTACATTATCCACAAGATGTTCAGGGCACGACTGTCTTCTTAGGAAAAAGGAAACAAGCTGCAGGCAGGGCTCACTCTAAGCAAAACTAAGTTGACAAAGTTTGCCTTTTAAGGTCCCTATGTCTCCAATTGGTGTCTTGTTTCCCTTTTTAGGTACTCTCTCAGACCCTGGTCCACAAGTCGTGGTACACCAGGTGTCTTTAGTCACAACTGAAAATAAGCACGATGCATGCATTGGACCTGTTGGGACCTATCCTAAGGGTACTAGCCTTTTATACAAGGGCTGGCTGGAGTTCCTAGCATGATGGGAGAACAGACATTGTCCAGCGAGTCTTCTATGCTTCTACGCAGGTAAATTGCCAAATGCCAGCTCTTGTAGCACTTAAGACCAGCCCAGGGTTTACAACGAGATGTTCTAGAATGATTCATATGAACTGTCTCGTTTGTAGGACAGTATCCTTTTCCTCGATACCTCTATCCTTCCATACCTACTCAATCCAAAGCATCCCTAAGAAAAATGAGTTTCTAAAGCAGCTCAAAATAAACTATTATTGATTTTATAAAAAATAAAAAGGTATCTGCCATTTAAAGAAGAGCTGATTTGGGTTAAAATTTTTCTGTTGTTAGTGTGCGTAAGAATCTCCTGGGCAAGTTATTAAAAATGGAGATACCTAGGCCTCAAAGCAAGAAGTTCTGATGCAGAAAGGGGACTACAATGGTGGTAGAATGGGGGCAGGAATCCTAGTTTTTAAAACTTGTCGAAGCCCATTCTGGTGCAGATGGTCCACAGGCCACACTGGGAGAAACACTGCCTTGAGTAACAATGGGTAAAATGGAGATTTTATAACACGTATCAGGTGAGATATTTTGAGGTGATAAAAATTTATGTCACCTAGTGGCAAAACCATTCCTATTTAACAACTTAGAAGAAAAGGCAATTTTTGATTTTTAGATGCAACGGTAAATTATCAAAAACTGAGTTTCTGGGTTAATTTTGTGACCATATCAGAAAATGTGATTACATTATTCACAAAAACTATTTAAAGCAGACAGTTGTCAATGTACTGGATCCTACCAATTCAACGAATTGATCAATGGCATCTGAAACATTTTTGCAATACCTCATTTGAAACAGAAGAACAAAAACTTAAAACAATAAACAATACAACTATTTTAACCAAAAAAAGTTTGATGAGTTTTCTTCTACAAACAGGTATAATTATCTTAATAAAATCAATAATGTTGTTAACTGTTTACATCATTTAAAATTATTACCATGTGCAGCTGGGTGCAGTGGCTCACACCTATAATCCTAGCACTCTGGGAGGCCAAGGCGGGTGGATCGCTCAAGGTCAGGAGTTTGAGACCAGCCTGAACAAGAGCGAGACCCCGTCTCTACTAAAAAATAGAAAGAAATGATCTGGACAACTGAAAAAAAAATATATATATATAGAAAAAATTAGCTGGGCATGGTGACGCATGCCTGTAGTCCCAGCTACTTGGGAGGCTGAGGCAGAAGGATTGCTTGAGCCCAGGAGTTTGAGGTTGCTATGAGCTAAGCTGATGCTATGGCACTCTAGCCTGGGCAACACAGCCAGACTCTGTCTCAAAAAAAAAAAAAAAAAAATTATTACCATCTGAAAATTTGAAAAGAAAAGTTAAATAAGTTATTTTGATGAGTTTGAACTTGAAAATCCTAAAGTACTGGGTAACACTCACAGACATCAAAAAGGTTAACTTTCTTGCTTTTTCAAGAAAATTCCCTAAGAATTCTCACATCGGACAATTAGTTCATTTAAAGGAAAGAGTAATTTCATATTTGTAGAATATGTTATTAAATATACTACTGCTATTGAAAACTGGGCTTTTAACATTCTTTATTGAATCAAGTTGCTGAAGTAATTTCCATCAGTTTGCTGGTGTGACTTAAAAAAAATTTCCTGAGTAAAATGTATATATTTCTTAATAATTCACCCTTTGCCCCCCAATTTATCATAATGATGTAATAGAGAGATACATGTTGGATATATGTTTTAGAACTAGCATTTTCTCAAAAACAAGAGATAATACACAACTTGTTTTGACCTAGTTATAAAATTTTAGAGAAATTATATGTATTTTATTATAAAATGTTAAGTAATTAATCTGTATCCCATGGCCATCTTTCAACATTAATATATATTCATTCCTTTCTCTAAATGGAAAGTGCTGTAAGTAAAAACCATTTTGACTTAGCTTTAGTCAACTTTGATTATAGCTTATATGCTGTTAGTATTTATACCTTAAGTTTGGAATCTAAGTCAAGATCCTTTTCTGGAGAATATGTAAGTTTTTAAAATCCAAATAATTAGTTATGTGGCCCTTTAAGGCACTCAAACACATTTCTTAAATCTCTTATTTTAGATCTTATAAGTTCTTGTGAATAAAGAAGAGTACTCATTATTCCAAGTAAACATTGTTTTTCCTATAACATAATTCAAGCAGTGAAAAGCCCAGATAAATAATTAGCTTTTTAAAGCTGACTGCCTTACTTGTTACTATGTGCAAACTCCACATTGGCATATATACAGTCCCAAAACAGGAGGATTATTGCATTTTTCACTATTTTTTTGCATTCTGTAAACCCAAACCTTAGACGATTCTTTTAAGATAACCCATTAAAATTATTTTTCTGACGCTGATGCCTTACAGCAGTTAAGTGTCCTGCTAGTGATTTTCCCCTTAAAAGATCCTAGTCAAGATGGTAGGCTGAGCTACATGCTGCAGCAAGCTCTACTCACCCCAAATCCCTAGAAAGGATAGAAAAGATAATTGATTTTAGTTTTTAAAAACACAATCACACTGGAAAACAAGAGAGCAAACTCGCAGTGGGCCAGAAACCATAAGGAATCCCTAAAAGACAAATTTGAAGAGAGATCAGATCAAAGAGGACTCAAAAGCCCCACGAGAACATGAGAGGGTTATAAAAGCGGGGACCACCCCGAGAGGGCTCCACACTCAGAAATGGAGAATACTGGGAGCAGGAAGGGCCCTGCGGGTGATTATTTGAGAAAATGCAGCAGTGACAGCTAGGCACTTTGACTTCTACACAGCAGAAATACAGAGAACAATGATTTAGCCGCTGGGTGGGGGAGCTGAGCAGAGGCCCGCCAGCTGCCATGTCCGGTAGGGGGCGCAACATGCGGGTCTTAGACCCGCCATCAAAGCGGCCAGCCCCGCGGCAAACTCCACCGTCCCTCCCTTGGCCGCACTCTGGCTCTTCTGCCCAGCTGGCTGGGCAAACAGAAGTAGCAGACGATCTAACAACTGAGTCTCAGCTACAAGCACGCACACAAAATCAAGAATCTCCAAACATTAGAAAGACAACACCAAGAAAGTAGAAGTCTTAAGTCTCAGAGCAGATACCTAAGGAAATAGAGTAATACAACAAGGGAGATATAAGAAGAGGCTGTATCTATTAATAAAAGAGGATCAAGTTGATGTGACAATGAAAATCTATTATGTTGGGTTTAAACAAAACAAAACAAAACTGATTTAACATTTGCAACAATTGGATGACATTTTTGCCAGTATTGGTTGATACCTGAGGCAGCTGCTGATGGCTACCATCTATTTTTCATCTATTTTTCAATGGAGTCTTTATTTGAGCTTTATTTCCTTTTCTCCTTTAAAAAATATAATTTGATTGCTGCCAATGATTTGAGCCTTTATGATGTACCAGGAACTGTACTAAATACTGTCTCTACATTTCCTTTTAATACTTACAATTTAACTGTATGACATGGTATGCTTATTAACCCCATTAGCAGATGAGAAAACCAAACCTTAAAGAGGCCAAGAATCTTCCTTGGGGTCTCACAGTAAGCAGAAAAGCCGGCACTGCAACCCAAGTCTCTCTACCAGTAAAACATCTGCTCTTAACTCTTCCTGATGAAAAATCGTGAAAACTCCTGCATTTTTCAAAACAAAACAAAAAAGCACTCTTTTCTTTATAATGTACCTCACATTTCATAGATCACTGAGGGTTCACAGTGCTTTCTGTAAGTTCTCCTATCAACTTCAAAGCACACTTAAACTTCCCAGCTTACAAAAATACAGCGACAAATTTGAAAAAATGTTTTTATCAGTGCCACATTCATCCTCTCCTTTTATCATTAGGCTCATAACACAGGGATCTGTCTACAGCATCAAAACTTCAGAGTGCTTTTCTTCAAACTTGCTTATCTTCATAGATCCAACTAGAAAGCATTATAAAAGAAAGGTACCCTTTATTTTAGGACAACTGCCTACCTCTTTTTTGTATTGGCCTAATTTCTTTTAAGCACTCTGAGAGCATAGGCCTATTTTGAAGATTAGATACTTAATACACTAAAAAATCACTGAAGAACAAGATGAATATTGATACCAAATAGTGAGATATCTAGATAGTGGGGTAAGTAGGCCAGTACAATTGTACTTGGGCACTGATCAGGGTCAGAGCATAAAAACATGCAGAGCTTTAGCTTCTCTCATCCCTTAACCTTCCTGGTCAGTTTGGGTGAGTGGGAAGGCCTATTACCAAGCATGGAGACCTCCCAAAGGAACAAGCGTGGTCATTTTAGGCAGGACTGTGGGCTGCATTGTCATTATGGCCTCTATTATCATAACAGCAGTTCTTACAGTGATACATAGTCATTCAGATTTTCAAAGTCCATTTATCTTAGTGCCTCCTTTTTTTTTTGACTTTTTTTTTTTTTTTGCCTTGAGTACCACCAGTAGGGCTAAACTGTTTTTTCAATTTAATGAATAGTAATTGCATGTGCCGTATCTATGCAGAACAAACCTTAAGGCCACTGCAGGGCAGAAGGGGGAGAAAAAAGAAAATGAAAGGGAATAGAGAACAGAAAAAAGGAAGAAGGGAAAGGGAGAGAGAGCAGCAAGAGTCCTAGATTACAGGTGTTTTGTGAGTGGCACCCTACACCACTCTTCCAGGCTGATGGCCAGCTGGTGTGTACAGTTTAACCACCAATTGTTAAAATAGTGAAATAGCTGCAGTCCTCCAAAGGCTCCACCCATCCCCCTGGGGACCCTTGGACCTTTCTGTGATCCAGCAACTAAAGGGTTAACACCTGCCATAGTAAAGGACTTTCAGGACTCTGGTGTTCAGCCACATCAAGTGGTCAGAGCTATGCCATACAAGATGTTAGATGTTTGAATAGCACCTTCGCACTTTCCCTAACTAAGCAAATGTTTAAGACCAACCATAGGGCACTCACTACCTATTTGCTTAAATGGATTACTCACTCATTTGCATGTTTTGATGTAACCAGTAACTTCCAGTATCCCGTCTCAGTGTTAAAGCATTTCATTTGGTTTGAGAAAAATACCTATGGCTTAGAAACACCTCCCCTCCCTGCCTTCCCCTTCCCGTTCCTGCCTACGGTAATAGTTTGCCTAGTTCTGCAGTATTTCCTAATGTGATCTAGGAACAACTTATATTAGAATCACCTGGTGAAACTTGACAACTATTCTCATTTCTGGGTTCCACCCTAGATCTCTTGAACCAGAAACTTTGGGGACATTCTTATGCAACTTAAAGTGTGAGAACCTTTGAAAAGACTAAGGCTTGATGTTTTCTTGCTCCTTCTGAATATATCACATGTACACCGTTGCTCAGAACCTCTAACCATTCTGGCCATCTTTCTCCTTAGAGACCCATCTAGTGTTTACAATGATGAGAAAGACATGTGAAAGATGCTGGTTGGCTGGGTGAACTTGTAATATTTTAACACAGGAAAGAACCTGAAAGCTTTTAAATCCCAGGTCTGATACAAGAATGCCTCTCTCTGGAATTATTTTTTTCAGGAAGGATCTCTGGTTATTAGGCACTGAAAATGTACAAGAGGATAAAACAACCTATCGCTCCAATTTGGGACAACTCAGTTCCTGTACTTGTGCTGGGATTGACCAAATTCTTCTGGATATATATAGCCTGTTCATCAGCAGTTCATTTCTAGTAATATAATGACTATCTCAGTAGCAACATAAAACAAATCCACTTCCTTGCCCTGGCCATCCCTTCCCACTGACTTCTTCTGGGAAGGAGGCCTTTGAATAAGAAGCTTCTGTTATGTGCAAAGGAAGACAACAGCTGAGTTGAAGGGTATGGGCTGGAAATAGCTAAACTATGCTCAAGAAGAAAATGGAAAGAGTGTTTTTATTTTTATTTTTATTTTTTTGCTATTAAGAAGGATGGGTCAAAGAAATGAAGAAAAGAAAGGAGAGGAGGAGACACAGGGAGAAGGCAGGAGCCTAAGTTGCAAAATATCTAGCTATTTTTGAAAAAATGAGATTGCCAATATTCTGTTTTAAGTTTCTAGTTCAAGGTGCAGCGTAAATCCCTCAAGCTCCTGAAACCCTCGGTGAAGCCTGTTGTGCGCTTCAACACCTTGATAAGTGGCCCGCAGTGAAAACGAAGAAAAAGTGCTGAGTCCTTCTTTGGGTTCTTACAGCACAGCTCAGAGTCAGGGAGGCAATCCCCAAACCCATGCGAGTTAGAAGCAGCAGGAGCTAGAAGCTGGAAATACCCTTGAGAAATCAAGCCACTTGCTCATTCATCGATCTGCAGAGAGCTTTAGATGTTTCTTTAAAATGTGGGATGATGTTTGGAACTAACTTTGCCCTGATTTTAAGGAGCACAGTAACACATCTTCGGTATTTCTTACCTTAGCTTTTCTATTTCAAAATCATATTGACACTCGTAATTCTCTGTGCTTTCTTAACAGTTCAGAATTCAGCACCCTTGGTGGCCCTCACAATTCCTCTAAGCCCAGTATTTTCTATGGGCTTTACTGATCCAAAAGAAAGGAGATTTGTGGTGA
>RJWJ010013657.1:0-39497 GCA_004363605.1 Indri indri | reverse complement strand
TATATATATATATATATATATATATATATTTTAGTTGTCCAGATCATTTCTTTCTATTTTTTTGTAGAGATGGAGGTCTCGCTCTTGCTCAGGCTGGTCTCGAACTCCTGACTTTGAGTGATCCACCTGCCTCGGCCTCCCAGAGCGCTAGGATTACAGGCGTGAGCCACTGCGCCCGGCCGGTGTCCTTTAAATTTTAGCCATTCTAACAGATGTATAGCAGTATCTTGGTTTTAGTTTGCATTTCCCTAATGACTGGTGATGTTAAGTGCTTATATGCCATCCATATATCTTCGGCGATTTGTTTTTAAGTGTTTTGCACTTTCGAAATAATTGGGTTTTTATTACTGAGTGTCAAGAGTTCCTTTCTCTTATATATTCTGGATAAAGTCCTTTATCCAGATACATGCTTTGCAAATATTTTCTTATAGTCTGTGGCATTACCTTTTCATACTCTGAATGAACTGTCTTTCGCAGAGCAGAAGTGTTGGGTGTTTTTTTTTTTTTTTTGGGAAGACAGGGTCTCACCTTTTGCCCAGGCTAGCATGCAGTGGCATGGATCCTCACTCACTGTAACTTCAAACTCCTGGCCTCAAGCAGTCTTCCAGCCTCAGCCTCCCAAAGTGCTGGGATTACAGGTGTGAGCCACTGCACCTGGTCTTACGGAGCAGGAGCTTTTAATTTTGAAGACCAACTTAATCAATTTTCCTTTTTTAGATTTATGACCCATTTTAAGTTAATTTTTGTATATGGTACGAGGTATGGATCTAAGTTCTTTTTTTTTGCATATAGGTAAAACTTTTATAAGAAACTTTTAAATTCTCAGTTCCTTAAATACTGCTTTAATTTTATTTTCCATAAAAATAGCCAACAGGTACAAGGTTATGTGCTAGGACGTGTCGTCAGATAATCTTGGATCTTCCTTTTAAAATGTAACTTAAGCATTTTTCTGTTATAGATGCTTTCTAAACCTCATTTTTAATGTCTTAACATTCCAAATTTGGGGTATATTAGGTTAAAGGAATTTATTTTATCAGTGCTGCCAAATCATAATCTGCCTATAAAAAATGTAATTCTGTGGGAGGCTGAGGCCAGAGGATTGCTTGAGTCCAGGAGTTCCAGGTTGCAGTGAGCTATGCTTGGGTCACTCACTGCACTGCAGCCAGGGGACAGAGCCACCAGACCTTGTCTCAAAAAAAAAAAAATGTTTAGAAGATAAAGGGATTTCCAGTTTAGAAAAAAATTTTAAATGTACTTCTAAAAAGCTTTCAGAGTTAAGTATTATATATATTTTAGGGCTAGAGAGGGATAGTCCCCCTAATTTTATCCTGAAGATAGAAAATAGGATTAGACATGAGAAAAATGAACTTTTCAGGATGCTACTCTTACACTGTCATATCATCTATACCTGAATATGTGTCTTGAGTAAGATTTGAGGGTCATTCTGTACACTTCTACCAAGAATGGAATTGGTGCTTGGCGCCGTGGCCTATACCTGTAATCCTAGCTACTCCGGAGACTGAGGAGGAGGGATTGCTTGAGGCCAGGAGTTGGAGACCAGCCTGAGCAACATAGTAAGACCCCATGTCTAACAAAATTAAAAAAAAACAAAAACACAGCCAGACCTGGTGGCATCTGTAGTCCCAGCTACTTGGGAGGCTAAGGCTAGAGGATCGTTTGAAGCCAGGAATTAAAGGCTGCAGTGAGCTACGATCACGGAACCACTCCAGCCTGGGCAACAGAGTGAGACTCTAACCCCTTTTACTTATGAGGAAACTTCTTGGAGAGAGGAAACGATTAGCCAGAGGATTTGTTTACAGAGGTGCTGTGCCCCTACTTTGGGCATTAAACAGAATGAGCTGCTTTCTCAGTGGCGAGCGTAATCATGTGATGTGGATTAACCCCAAACCAAATACCCAGCTTCTGCGGTTAGGTAGGGTAGTTCATTGTTAGCTGTAATATGCATCAGCGGAATATGGGCTAGATACTTTGTTACCCGCTTTGGCTATAGTTGGTTAATTTATACATTTTGTAACTAATAGGTGAGCTGAGCAGTTCATGAAAACCCGGCCTGGAAATAATACTGTGTTGCAGTAATGTTTTTTATTTTGTAAAGCTTAAACTATTTGAGGTTTTAGAAGTAAGTTATATTAAAATAATCTACGGGCTTTCTGGTGGACCGTGTGTAGATTGATCTATATTTTATGAATTTTTCTAACACATTCCTCATCACCTGCCAAGAAAGAGTGAGACACTTTGGCATATATGTTCCGCTTGGCGTTCTTTGGTCCAGGACTTCTTATGGAGTAGACAGGTGGCCTGTGTAACAGTGGTGGGTTCCCTTTGGGGTCTGCTTTGTGGTGTGAAGCCACCCTTGTGGACTGCGGGAGACTGCACTCTGGGCATCTGGGGATTGGAGTAGCCACAGCATCACCTCGTCTGCCGCCTGTGCGAAGGGAAGCTATTGATTTTGTGCAGGTGTAGTTCAGATCAGGGAGCAAGCTGCTTTCCCTAGTTTTACCTTGTGTCAAGGCGGGCGTAGCTCACACTAGCATGATACCTTCACTGCGATACCACTTGGCACCTTTGTGTTTGGATATGGGGGATCAGTAAGAGAGACTGTGGGGACTATAAAAAGTTGTTAACTTTAAAATTTTTCCAAGTAAATACATGAAAAGAAAGTCATCCAGCTACTATCAGGTGTTTGAACACTACCCCTCCCCACAAAAGGAAGGCATATCCCAGAGATCAGCCCTTTAATTAAATAAAGGTAGTTTTATAAATCGTCAGTATGATAGTCTTGGCTTTTTACTTTCTTTTTTGTCGTGGATCACAACTCTGCTAGCGCCTGTGGTTTGGCAGTTGCTGGATTCTTGCTGGTGGAAAGCACAGGGCTTGGAAAGCAGAAAGTGCAAGACTGTGGCCTGAGAAACTTGCTGGGCTCTGCTGGCTCCCCGCTTGTTCCTGGTCAGCTCTCAGGGCCTCCCTGTAGTCGGAGGGGACTGACCTTAACTGGCAGCTGAAGGAACAGCCCTGCCCTGGTTAGTACACACACCTGGGCTTCCAAGCTTGGTGTCTGGTGTTTAGAGGTAAAAGTTACAGCGTGGAGGCAACCTAACATACAAAGGTAAAGAGTATTACATGCGGGAAAAAGCATCTGCCTTTTGTTGAAGGTAGGATTGTTTGCATGCTGTCTTCTACCTACCAGGATTGTTCAGACTTGGAGTTTCCTGGCTTCAAAGTATTAATGGTAGGGTTGGGTAGAGAATGGTATCTTTCCCCTGTTTTTTTGATTTGTAAAATGTAACGATTAAAATATACATAAAATACACTCTTTTAACTGTGGTGAGTATACAATTAAGTATAATGTTGTGCAGCCATCACCACTGTCTATTCCTGTAACTTTTTTTTAATCCTCCCAAATACAAATTCTGTGCCCATTGTTTATTTTGTTTGTTTGTTTATTTTTAGAGACTGGGTCTTGTTCTGTTGCCCAGGCTGGAGTGCAGTGGTGTGATCATAGCTCTCACTGCAGCCTCCAACTCCTGGGCTCAAGCAATCCTCCTGCCTCAGCCTCCAGAGTTGCTGGGACTACAGGCATGAGCCACCACGCCTGGCCCCTATTGTTTAATAAGTTCCTCACTTCTGCCTCTCCCTAGACCCTGGTAACTTAACCTCTGGTCTACTTTTTGTCTATGGATTTGCTTATTCTAGGTATCTCATAAGCAGAATCAGACAGAATTTGTTATTTTGTGACTGGCTGATCTCACTGAGCATAATGTTTTCAAGGTTCATCCATGTTTTGTAGCATGTGTTAGAATTTTCTTCCTTTTTGTGGCTGAGTAGAATTCCATCGCATGGATATGCCACATTTTGTTTATTCCATTCATCTGATAGACACTTGGGTTATTTCCATCTTTTGGCTTTTATGAATAATGCTGCTATGAACATCGATTGATGTACATGTATTTGAGTCCCTGCTTTTAATTCTTTTGGGTATATACCTAGCAGTGGCATTGCTTGGTCATATGATAATTCTGTGTTTAATTTTGAGTAACTGCCAAACTTCTCCATAGTGGCCGCATCATTTTACATTTCCACTTTTTTTTTTACATGATCCTTTTGATTATAATTTTTTTTTAACACAACAAAAGATGCTTTTATTTGTGAAACTAAAATGGTTTTTCTGTTCTGTGAAATCTTGGAAGTTTTCTCTTTTCTTGTTTCTGTCTCGGATTTAACGCAGCTGGGGCAGCAGCTCGTCTCACCCTGTCTCGGTTGCAGCCCGTAGGAATGTTCGTAAGCCTAAGGAGAGGGCACTCTTCTTGGGAATGGTTTCTTGGCAGGTGGATTCTAAGGAACACTGCTACACCTTTCTGCCCTATAGGAGCACTTTAGTTTGAATGTCTCAAAAAGAAACCAGTATTAGTCTTGTGTCATATATAACTTTGGAATTATAAACCTGGCAGATGAAATATCTTTCACATTGTACTAACAGGTAAACCCTTTATTTTTTCTCTTTTGCATTTAGCGAAGGAGAACGACCTGCTCAGAATGAGAAGAGGAAGGAGAAAAACATAAAAAGAGGAGGCAATCGCTTTGAGCCATATGCCAATCCGACTAAAAGATACAGAGCCTTCATTACAAACATACCTTTTGATGTGAAATGGCAGTCGCTTAAAGACCTGGTTAAAGAAAAAGGTAATGGTACTGGTGGTGGAGTAGGGTAAGACGGCTGGTGTGTCATCTTCTCTGTGGCTAATTCCTTGGTTATTTTTTTTGTCAGTGGAAGCTGCTCTGGGTAGAGTGTGTGTTCTGTCCAGGCTTGAGAGTTAAGCCCCTTATCTAACCCCACTTTTTTTGTGGTCATGCCCCCCCTGTATGTCAGCAGGGTGGTCTGTATGGTCTCTTGGCCTACAGATGACTTTACTGGCTTAATATGGTTAATAAGGCTTTGATTAGGCCTGAGGGGAGCCTTTTTATGTTAAGAAAATTTTTCAAATTCTTCACCTTAGGTTTTTCCTTTGTTCTCTTTCTTTCTTTCTTTCTTTTTTTTTTTTTAGCTTTTTTAATCTGGCAGGAAGATAGTTTGTTTAAATTTTGTGGATGTCTTCCTGGGATCAAAATTTGGTAGCTGGACCTGTGCTGCTCGCATTCCAAACTATAACATGTCAGCATGTATTTAAACTGTTAGGCTCCCCTGTCCTGGCCCCCCAACCCCTGGGGAAAAAAATGGATTGGCAATTGGAGAGCTCATAATATTAGGTATCTGCTTTGTAATGTGGTGCCTTAATGCGCACATTGTTCACAGCCCAGGTGCCCAAATTCTGGCCTAGGGCAGGGGAAGCAACCAAGCTCTTCTGCCACCAGGAGGTCTGAGGAGGCTGCCCTCGTGGTCCTCTGCCTCACCTCTGTACACACTACATGTGTCCTCTTTCTTTCCGTCTTTCCTCCTGTTCTGCTGTTGTCTTCCTTCCTTTCCTGACTCTTGGCCCTGCTGGTGGCACTTAGGACTCACGAGATTGCTCAGCTCTGGTTTAGACAAAAATATTGATAGAGAACAATTTGTATAATGCCCTGAGGCCTCCCAACCCCCCACACCTAGAATCAAATTACCCTTACTGGAGTCTTTGAAGGACTGAAAGGTATTGGTTTTCTGGAGCATTCGTAATGAAAAGAGATGTGAGCTTGATTCGTCAAATGATTAACATTCAGTGACAGAGATGTCCTGTGGATAGGCCATTTTGGTATGTGTACTGGTGCTCCCTGAATTGGGTTTTGAAATTATGAATGGCACTGCCATCATTTGTCCCATCACTTACTTTGACCATGACATGCAAGAAGCACTGGGCACCGGGAACCTCTCTGTACAGTCATGTGTGCTGCTCCCCTGCGGTATTTCTCCAGATAACACAGATGGGAAAATGTTCTGGTGTGAGGTTTGTTTCCCTGCCTTTATCAGCCAGATCATTCCTGCCAATGCTCCTAGGGCAAGAGTGAAGTTTCTTTTTGTCTGAAGGGCGTGTCACGTGGCATCCCAGATGCAGTGTTCTTGGTTTTTGGGACTGCTGCTTCAATACAAGCTTGGGGTTTCTGTACAGTACAGTTGGGTCTCATTCGAATTAGCGTTTGGAATAACCTCCAAATTTGTGTTCTCGTGATTTGGTTGAACCGCTGAATTGCTATTTCCATTGATAATAAGGTATAGTAGTTCCAAGAACCAGGAATGTGGTTTTGAAAATGCAATTGTTAGAATTTTGTAAGAGATTGCAGGCCAAACTATTTTTTTATTTTTAGGAGTGTGTGAACCAGTTTTGGGACATGATGGATAAAGTAGGTGACATTTTTACTGCTTTACCATTCAGTAATTCAGTTTGGGAAGCCTTAAAGCTGGTAGCAGCAGCAGCCATGGCGTTTCTGGATGTAGAAGCAGTTCACCTCAATTCACTATTTTGCACTCTTACTAAGTGTGGAGCCAGCCTGGTGGTTTATTCGGACACTTCCAAACTGGTTCTCATATTCCCCTGGCATACTGCTACGAATGCCCAGGCTCAGCCCTTTCAGTGTATTTTTGGTGGTGTAATTTAGAATTACAGGTGTGCAGTAAATCAGTTGTTTTTAATGAACCTTCAAATGTTCTTGTTTAGAGCTCCCCAGTACTGGTTAAATTAATTACTTTGCTGTTTAATTAAATTATTAGCAGTATTGGATTGTGGGTAAAGTGATTCAGAAGAGGTAATCTTTTTATGGTAATGCTTACATTCAGTATGTGAAGTCTAAAGAAATTTACTGTGTTTACATGCATATGACTCTTTAGGAAATGTTACTCTTTTCATTATGAGGTTTTAAAAGTACATTTTTATTCCTGACTGGATATAGAAAAAATATGTTTAAATGTTTATTTTAAATCTGAAGTATTTACTTGAAACCCATTGCCAATAAATGTTAAGTTTTTTGAAGACTTACTGCACAGGACAAAATGGCAGAGAGAGGCACTCACACCCTAAAGGCGTTAGTCTTAAAATCATCCCATACCAAAATCATCCCAAACCACAGAGATTTGGGCGGTCATAATCTCCTTATTAGTCTGCATTTTAAGAGTCCTCGCCTAGTGAAATCATAGTTCAGGAAACAAGTGGAACAAGAACTGAACTTAGTTGTTAACTTAAATTGTCCTTGCAGCAGTGTCTAATTGCAGCCTCTCAGAACTAATGTAGCTAGCCTTGACCATGGCAAGGGGGGACTTTTCTAAAGGTACTTATGTGTGAGACTGTCTCATACACCCTCCCTAATTCCCGATCTTCTTCCCCTCCTTGACACCAGGTGTATATCCGCTGTCTTTGATTTTAGCATTTAGCAGCATTCTCGGAGAGCCTATTAATAATCCGTTTATTACCTGAACTGGTCACTTAGGCCTTTGGAAGTGACTTACCAGTCCACAGCTATTCTTATAGGTCATGGGATATGTATCTTAAAGTGGTTGACCATAAGGACTGGGCAGAAAAAGTGAAGATTTCTGTTAGCACCAGGCTAAGCAACATAGTGAGACCTCATCTCTACAAAAAAATACAAAAATTAGCTGGGCGTGGTGATGCACGGCCTGTAGTCCCAGCAACTCAGGGGCTGGGGCAGGAGGATCGCTTGACTTTGAAGCTGCAGTGAGCTCTAGCCCGGGTAACAGAGCAAGACACTGTCTTAAAAACAAACAAACAAAAAAAACCCCCAAAAATTGCTGTGAGCAAAAGTGATCCTAGGCATTTTAAACTTAAGTAGCATTGTGCTACATTAGTTTGAGACCCTAAAATGCCATGTGAATGAAGAAAGCTTGTCGCTGGGCTGCCGCTTCTCCTGGCCTAACCGGGGGACTTTCAGCATCGGGGTGGGACAGCCACAACCAAGGCAGGACTGTGCTGCCCCAGCAGTGAGTATACACAGAGCCCAGTTTAGCAAGAAAGGAAGGTCAGTGATGTAGTTTACTCTCAAATCGATCCAGAGTTTAGCTGCAGTCCGTTTAACTTGTGTAAGCAAAGATTTCTTTAAGTACTTAATCCTTCTGTTATTATTTAATGCATCACTTTAAGTACATTTCAAATTCCAGCTGACAGGAAACCGAGGCCCAGAGGGCAAATGTAGTCCAGTAGAAAGCCTCCTTTGGCTCTTGGAGGTGATTTGCATTGTGGATCTGTGAGGCAGAACTTTATTTTCTATTTAAGTAAAATCCCTACCCGGTCTATTCGGTCCTTCTTGTTTTCTTTTGTTGGAATTTCAGCCTGCATTTTAGGAAGGTCTGTTTTGCTGAAGCATTCATATGCATGAACGCAGAAGTGCAGCCTGCCCGGCTTACTCTGGTCCTTGGTCTAGTTAAAGAGGCAGTGCCCTTCTGCTCTCGCCATGGGGTTAAGAACAAGGGTGGGCTCAGTCTTTTTCTAATTCGTCCGTAAGTCAAGTAGTCCTGTAGAATAATGATTTTGGCATGTTTCAAGTTATCTTTGTATTAAAAAATGTGCATGTATTGTGTGCACCCCTCCATTACACTGGCTGCCTGAGAACTATTAAGCGGTGAAGAATGTTTAGCTGACATAGCTGCCTTTCAAGCTCCTCCTCCCTTTTAAAAAGTTACAGGCATTATCTGTCACACATGAGTTCTCTTCAGTGAAGCTTTGGCCTCTGTATTCCTTCTACTTGTTTGTCCATTTCAGACTTAAGCAGTTAATGGGAGCACAAAAACACTCATTCTGATAAAAGTTTATGCAGGCTTGTGAAGTCAGAGTAGTTCCATGGGACTATCTGAATTCTTTTTTGGGTTGCTCGTCTACTTTTCCTATGATGCGTTTCATTCTTAAGGCCAATATTTTTAATAATCCACGTAAATGTTGGTTAAAATGATTTCTTGGAACATTTTAAATAGAGGTAGGTAACATTTGGCGTTAAATTTTTCAAAGTCTTAGTTTTTTCGTTTCCATGTTTTGATGTTTAAAGCTGCAGTAGAATTTGTCTTAGCAGCCTGCCATTGGCAGTCCGTAAGTTCCACCCGTGTTCAGGAAGGAAGTGGAGCAACAGTATTTTTCATTCATAACTGCTGCTACTGCCGGGCTCTTGCCTCTGCCTCTGGGTCCTAACCTGCTCTGGATGGTTTGCTCTTTCACACCTCATTTCGAGGAATGTGACCGGACTATGATTCCTTGGTATATTTTGCCTTCACATTCTTGTCGATAGTTGTACCGACTACGTGAAACAAGTGTTCGATATTGTGGAATAAAAAGAGAGGTGGTCTTTTAAAGGCTTCATAATTATTTTCCTGTAGGGAAATATGAATTAACAACTATTGCAGATCCCATAACACTGATTTGGTGAAGTCTCTTAGGGTGGAGATGGGAATTTTATGAGTTTGTGAGGAGCATTGTCATTCATTACTGGTGACCTCTGGGACAGGACAGCACTGCTCATGCTGGCGCCACAGAGGACTGTTAACAACTATGCCATTTGGCGGGGAACATTTTATGCAAATTTCTAGTGTAAAGGGCTGAAGGTCAGATGCGTGCCATTACTAGAATGTTATGTAGGAAAAGTCCCAATTTTTAAACCTCTCTGTTAAAATGGTTATGACCATGGGAAAAAGTATAGTTTGGAATTGCTTGGTTTTTGGGTTGCAGTAACAGCTTTTTGATTAAAGTGTCTTTTTGGACACGGACTGGAAACTTCACATGCGACAGTATTTAAATTTTGACAATATGGCTACAGCTGTCTTGAGTTAGGTTTTGTGATTCTTTTATTTTTTAAGGGTTATTAGGTGGTAGTCACAGCTGGTAGGAAATAAACTTGGGGTCTCTTCACTGTTTGGACACTACATGGCATTTTCATCAAAGTGGAGACCAGGGCTGCTGGTCCTGGAATGGCTGCTGCTGTTGAAACAAATGGCTTTTAACTGGGCTCCAGGAAGGGCCCCCCGCTGCTTGGAGCTGCCTTACTCTTGTAAGGGTAAAGCAAAGCCAGTTTGTGCAACTGTCCCTTGGCTTTGATCAGTTTTCAGTTTGCTCTACATGAGTACATACTCCAAAAGTTCAACCGTACTGGTCCCTCCTAGTTCCTTTGCACTGATTCTCTCCCTTCCTGTTTTGTGCAAAGTGCCCGTTTGGTTCCGTAACATTTCGGGAAAGGACAAGGAAGGTGAGGCTGTAGACTTAAAGTTCGAACACTTGGCCTTCTTGCCTTCAACCTCTGTGCAAAACCCTGAATAAACACGTCCTTCAAATTGTTAATTCTATTTGTGAAGTAATCTTACCTTGTTTTTCATTTAAATTTTTCCTTGCTATATTCATTGAAAATCCTCATAATAATTTTAATGTCCTTTGAACAAAGGAGTTGGAATAGGCAGGACTCGTGGAGGCCATTAAGTGTGTTATTTTTACCCTTTTACTGCTAAACCAAACTTGAAAACTGAATTGGAGAAGGATTTAACATCATAAAAACAACCTTTCAAGGGAAAAAAAGCTATTCCTGAGAACAAAAGTCCTGTATTGAGCCTGCTTAGAGATCCTTTCCTCCAAGTCAAAGCTTTACACTTCTGCTTTGTGTGTGTGCCATCTTCAAGTTCAGCAGCCATTTTGGTGGTCGTCTTGATGGATTCTAACATCTGGTCATGGTGGTCATGAATTGGCAATCCAAACCTTGAGGAAAATCTGCAGAAACTTTTGAAATGCCTTGTTTTTTTTCTGCTTTGTATAGGTTAGAACCATGTGAGTCTATTTAACTGTTTAGATGCAAAAACTGAGCCCTAAATTTGGATTTGTGTCCTTTTATGGGGAGGTTTGGAAAGCAGCAAGAATAAAGCCTGGCTTAATTCACTGAAGAGAATCCAGATGCTGCTCTGGTTTTGTGATCTTATATTCAAACATTCTGCTTCTAACACTCATGGAGCCTGGTGCTGTGTGCAGGAGCAGTTACAGAATTTGTGGGGCTCAGTGCGGAATGAAAACAAGGGGCCTCTTGTTAAAAATTAAGATATTTCACTACGGCAATAACAGTGTTAAAACCAAGCTTGGGGCCTTCCTGAGCACGGGGCTGTGTGTGATTGCACAGGTTGCACACTCGTAAAGTTGGCCCTGTGGCCACTTGTGTGTGCCTTTGAGCTTATATGCACACACAGGCATCCTTGTATTTATAGCATGCGAGCTCAGCGCCGTGGCGTTGCAGCGTGTGTGCTCTGTAGCTACTTCACCAGCAAGAGAGTGTGTGTAACACTGTTTTCCTCCCTTCCCCAAAAAAGTGAATCCTGCAGACTTCTTTCCTGTAGTTTTGGATTGCCTCTAGTCATGAATGAGTCTTCCAGACAGGGAAATTGATATGGAAATCTGTGGAAATAGCTTGTTTGTGGTGGGAGGAAAATCAAGGACATATTGTTAACATGTTTCGCCTACTTTTACTGCACACCTGTAATGCCTAGTGCGGTGGTTTAGAGAATATGGAGTGTTTCTGGGCTTTCTTATAAGGCAGAGGCTCCATACAAGGTTGCTGATGATTGTTCTAAATTCCCATTGTTTTCTTGGCTTTTCTCCCTTGGTTTATGTGTCGTCTGGAAACTGATTTGTAGTTGGTGAGGTAACATACGTGGAGCTCTTAATGGACGCTGAAGGAAAGTCAAGGGTAAGTGTCTGAGAGAATTTCTTCTGTGGATTTACTACATGAAAAATGTAACTGTATGGTGGCGTGGAATCGAATGAAATCAGGAAGGCAGTGAGTGCTCATGTTACAGTAGCTATGTTTGATTTTGCCAAACATTCGAGTGGGGTGGGAGGGCATTTGCAAACGGGAGTCCCGCTTTTCCAAATGGCTGGCCAAAGAGCTTTTTGGTATTCTGTTTGGATGCCCAATTTGGATAACTGGGGACCAACAGCAGCATTGTCTCTTTGTTAACAGAGGAATTGGCTGTGTGTGAATTATGCATGGAATTTTAGCGGTGGTATAATTTAATGTAAAACGTGTGTTCTTGTCTAGAAAATGTTACTCTTGGTTGTTTGCTGAATTTGAAAGTTGTGTGAACCAAAGATTCTGAAAAGTTGCCTTTGTGCCAGTAAATTGTAAACCAAATATTAAAAACCTGAACGTTCAAAATTGGCCTAGTTTAAAGAGAACACAAACTATTTTCTGTCGTGCAATAGAATGGCTTAGAACAATCAGCAGGATGAGCTTAATTTACGGAAGGGATGGATTTAGGAGGAGTATGGTAAGGAATTGATTGAGTACAGAGGGAAGCAGATCTAAAGTTTGTGTGATTTCTTGGAGAACCTGAATTTAGGTCTGCTTTATTACAACTGGTAACGTGGAGGGAAAGGGATATGAAAGAGCCCAGCTTTAATAAGGAAGGCCAGGCGAGGCGCTTCTGTCAGCTTCCCCATAGAAGGGTTAATTTAAAACAAACTAACTTTGTTACATAAATCATACTTTGTTTATAACTGTCATTGGTATTTACTGTTTTTTTCTTTTCTTTTTTTCCCCTTTCTTTGCTCTTCTGACTGGTCTGTTGCTTCTCCTAAAGGGATGTGCGTAAGTATTGTCTAGTTACTTACTGGCATTTGAGCCTTCTGACTTGTAGTACTGGTTTCACTCATTTCCTTTTGACTCTTTATAGTGTTGTTGAATTCAAGATGGAAGAGAGCATGAAAAAAGCCGCAGAAGTCCTAAACAAGCATAGTCTGAGTGGAAGACCACTGAAAGTCAAAGAAGTAAGCTCTCGCTTAACACTGTGGGTACATGTCTGGTTGTTGAGAGTTAGGGAAAGACAGTAATGGTCCTTGAACGCATCGTGCGGAGCAGGCCGGCCTGTTCCTAATGAGCAGGGCGGGTCACAGCCGTCAGGAGCCACTCCTGCAAGAACATTGGAATGGGGACTGAGCAGGGAGACTGCTGACTGGCCTCTGTGATTCATCTGAGGCCTCGTTGTCTCAGGGACACTCAGACTGATCCCGTGGTTTTTTTAATTGGGTTTATGCAATTAAAGGACTCTGCACCTACAGTTTTACTGGTCTGAACCCTATTCTTGGCCCACTTTTCTTTTTTTAAGGTGAGTTTGTCATTACTCAAATTCTCTTTCATATCTGATCCAAATCAAATCTTTCCTTCTCTTCCTCGAGGAAGAGGGTTTTGTTGTCGTTGATTGCATCGATGAAATCCCTTCTTGACTTCTTACCTCCTCCTCTTGGCAAGGAAGATCAGTATTGTCAAAGGTCAGAAAGGAGAGCGTGGAAGGGTTTAAGGTGTCTTACGTGTCGATGGTGTCTCTTTTAGTGCTGATGGTGGTAAATGACAGGACAAAGTTCAAGAAGAGTCAATACCAGAGCTTCACAGACCTGCCCAGATGTTGGCATACTGTCCAGACTTTATACATAGGAGTCAAACACCTGAAGGACTTGGAGGATGGGGGTATCTGGGTGATCTAGAACTGTGTTTCAAACTGTCGGAAAAATCATTAATGGGGTTTGCAGAAATTACAAAACTCCATTGAATTAGTAATCATGTCACCCTCCCCTTCTCCCTTTTCTTTTTTACTTAGTTCGATTGAGAGCTGTGGTTTCAGGAGCAAATTTTATGCCCTTTCTTCCTTTTTTTGTTCCTTTAGTTGGACTCTTCCTAGGCTGGCAGTTTAGTTCATTTGTCTGTCTTGTTAATAGATTTGAGAGATGCTTTCCAAACAACATTTTAATCTCCAGTTTTGAGAATATCATTTATTGTGCAGGCACGGTTTTAGTTGTCACTGGGTCAGTTAAATGTAACGCTTTTATGCTTGTTTTAGGATCCTGATGGTGAACATGCCAGGAGAGCAATGCAAAAGGTGATGGCTACGACTGGTGGGATGGGTATGGGACCAGGTGGCCCAGGAATGATTAATATCCCACCCAGTATCCTAAATAACCCTAACATCCCAAATGAGATTATCCATGCATTACAGGCTGGAAGACTTGGAAGCACGGTATTTGTAGCAAATGTAAGTAAATGGAACCGTTATCTATAGTAGAAAATCAGAACTTTATGAAGCGACCTTGTCAATATTATAAAAGTAATTCTGACATTTGAGAGGAACAATTTAATGTGGGTTATGTTATCTTCTTGATTTAAAAATCAGCCTGGGGGTTGGCTTTGTTCATGAATGACCACTGCATTCCTGATTCAAAACTTGAATGTGGTCCCGTTGGGCTGCGTTTACTGAGGTTTGCAGGTGTTTACGAAAGTGGTAACGGATCTGCACTCTCTGTGGATTTGTTTTCTGTGGTTCAGGTGCCAGGTAAAAGTGTACTGGCAGAGGTGGTGCCCTGACACTTTCCTCCTCTTGTGTGTGGGATAATGGTAATGCCTTCACCATTTGCAGAGGGAAGTATTTCTAGAAGAAAGGGGAAGGCGGGGCAAAGGTAAACCTTTCTTAGCAGGGGAAACAATTTTTTTTAATGTTCCGAACATAACTATTAATTTGAAAAGTTTGAGGTGACTTAAGCTTGTTCCTTCTGAGAAAAGATACAGTAAATCGCACAGTTAAGGCCAGGCTTTATGATCCAATTTGAAAAATTCTGCGGTCGATTAGTTTTTGTGACATTGTTTCCCAATGCTTGTTTCCAACCAAAGCATGTCTCATTCGTGTAGTAAAAATGTTGTTTTTAAAAAGATGTTTACATTGAGGTTTTTACTTCCTTCTCTCTCAATTAGCTGGATTATAAAGTTGGCTGGAAGAAACTGAAGGAAGTATTTAGTATGGCTGGTGTGGTGGTCCGGGCAGACATTCTTGAAGATAAAGATGGAAAAAGTCGTGGAATAGGCACTGTTACTTTTGAACAGTCCATTGAAGCTGTGCAAGCTATATGTATCCTTTTGCAGGGATTCAACTCATGGTGAACAGTCCGACCTAAATTGCTGTTTTAGTAATATAGGCTTGTGTGAGGAAGAGATAACTTTGTGCTTTGATGTTTTTTGTGTGACTAGAGGGAATGCATTACTGTGAAATTTGAAAGTTCTCTGGGGTAGAATTGATTCCGTACAGTGTGGCTAGAAGGGATGTTTGGAACACCAGCACCTGCCCACGAGTGATCTTTTCCAGTGTTTTCTTTTCAGAGGAGTCTGAGTTCAAAGGGGGCAACTCCAAAGAATGCACCACTGGAGAGAAATTGGGTTGCTCCTTTCTTTCTTTCTTTCTTCCCTTTCCCTTTCCTTTTCCTTCTACTTAGAGGCAGAGTCTCACTCTGTCACCCAGGCTGGAGTGCAGTGCTGGCGTCATAGCTCACTGCAGCCTTGAACTGCTGGGCTCAAGGGGTCCTCTTGCCTCAGCCTCCTGAGTAGCTGGGACTACAGGCGCACATCACATTTGGCTAATTTTTAAATTTTTTGTAGAGATGGAGTCTTGCTAAGTTGCTCAGGCTGGTCTTGAACTTCTGGCCTCAAGCGATCCTCCCACCTCAGCCTCCCAAAGCACTGGGATTACAGGTGTGAGCCACTGCACCTGGCCAGTTATTTCATACACAATAAGTTCTTACAGGGCCTTCTTCTGTGGGTAGATATTATTTTGGAAGAGGCACTTCTTCCTGACCTTAGGCTTACCCTGGAGTTACATCCTTTTTAATCACATGGAGAGTACCGTACATGAACACAGTCATTCAACTCAGGCAAGACTGCCACTGAGTGTCTTACCCAGAAAATGTCCTTCAGAGAACAGTAGGACACCTGGCCTATTGGCCACATACAGAAGACTGCAATGCCACTGTTTAAGAGGCTGGGTTGGTGAAAAGTTACTGCTTTTATGCTTCCTGTATAACTCGAAAGTATGATAAAACAGTTCAGTTGCTCATACATTCATCACTTGGGCTGGTAGCAGTTGGAGTATTTTTCTTTCTTTCTTTTTTTTATTGTTGTATTTCTTCTTATTGTGTATGTTTGTAGAATTGCAAGCAATAGCCTTAATTGTAATTTCAGCTATGTTCAATGGCCAACTGCTATTTGATAGACCAATGCACGTCAAAATGGTAAGTCAATAGGATCTCTTTCCCCATCACATACCCAGATAAGTCTAACAAAAACTTGGAATTATTAAGAGTGTACACATGGCCACTATCCAGTATTTATGGACCGGTCTAAGTTAAATAAGGTGCGGTACATTGAACAAATCTGTGACAGAAATAACCTTTTGCACACAGCTCTTGACTTCTTTAGATATTTTTCTCTTTGCACAGTTGGCTGTTAGTGGCATGTTCAGCAAGTCAGTTGAGTATCCTTGAGCAGGTGATCCGTTTCAAAGAGTG
This sequence comes from Indri indri, assembly GCA_004363605.1. Lineage (NCBI taxonomy): Eukaryota > Metazoa > Chordata > Mammalia > Primates > Indriidae > Indri > Indri indri. The sequence continues at coordinate 23,220 of RJWJ010013657.1, read as the reverse complement.
GTTATATACGTGAGTTTCCAGTTTTCAGAGTAGTACAGTATAATGTTAGCATTAAATCTGTTGCGAACATAATTAAGTCTTCCATTCACACAGCTTTTAGAGGTCTATTGAAGCGTTCAGTCTCAATAAACATAAGCTGTGCTGTAGCCGTGCCAAAGATTAATAGTTAACACAAGCATGACTGGAACCTGCTGAGGGCAATCTAGTTGGGACTCCTATTCAGGAGGAAGATAAAAGGAACCATAAAGCAGTTTTTTAGTTACTTCAGATATTCAGTTCAGTGCTTCGAATAGATACATGGATTCACGTGACTCCAAAGTCAAAAAGCATGAACAGACAGTGGCAGCGTCCCACTCACACTTCTTGCTCAGGTCCCTACTGTGTCCCACAATAATGTGTGTGTGTAGTCTCATCCCACCCCTTGCCACAGAAGGTAGCAAGCACGCTCCCAAATGCCTTTCCACCTTGCGTGTTACTCCTTGGCACAAATGTACCGTAATTGATTGAACCAGGACTTTGTTGGTGGGGGTCGTTTCCACCCTTTGCTATTACAAACAGTGCTGCATTGGGTGCTGAGATTTACTCATTTTCTTTCTCTTTCAGGATGAGAGGGCCTTACCAAAGGGAGATTTTTTCCCTCCTGAGCGTCCACAACAACTTCCCCGTAAGTGTTTCAGTGATTATGGCTGAGATTTTGGATTTGAGTTACACTAAACAGAAAATTTCAGTACAATTTCACTTGAAGTTGTACTGGGTTGGCCTGCAGTCCTCCTGGCCAGTTCTTTGCTTTAGGCTTTCCAGGATGAGAAATGAGCAGAGAGATTCACAACGGAAGGATTGTAAGGCTACCTTGTGGTGAGGCAGGATGTAGAGGGTGTAGGTAGGCATTTTGAAAGTGTTCTAGGGAAGGAAGACTCAAACTAAAAAGGGAATTAAAGCCAGGCTACACTGGGTTTTAAAAGGTTGGTTATTACCATATTGCCTAGCAATTCAAACTGTACATCTGCATAAAAATTTGTACACACGCTCATAACAGCATGAAGTACACGTGTTGCAACATGGGTGAACCGTGGTTCCATCTATAGGATATGCTCAGAATAGGCAAAGTCAAAGGCAGAAAAGAGATCTGGAATTAGATGGTAGTGATGGTTGCATAGCTCTGAATATATTAAAAACTGCTGAATTGTATACTTTGGGTGGATTTTATGGTATCTGAAGCGTATGAGTCAAATAATTTTTATGAGGGGAGAGAAAAGGGATTGGATATTTGCAATATCCATGTGAAAGTCTGTCTGGTGACAGGGAAGGCTAGTTGATTGGTCACTCCATGGTGGAAGTGACTCATGCTAATGTGAAGTCCTAGATGAGCAGGGAGCTGGTGTTGCAGCCTGAGCACAGACAGCAGTGGGTGTGAGGGTGCAGGCAAGGCCAGCCTGGAAAGATGGGTGGGGGCCTGTGCTCTGCTGGGCGCTCTGTTTGGAGGGCCAGTGGGGGCCTCTGGTTTGGGGCAGCAGCTCAAGCCGAGGACCCCACTGACAGATTGAGTCCAACAGGAGCCTGAACCACAACACTGACTGTGGAGTGCCTTTGCAGTTTAGGATACGGCAGCATAATAGAGGCGGATCTTGAGGGGGAGGTCGGTGGTTTTAAGAGTAGGAGCAGGCTTACCGGTTGAAAGATGATATTATTTAGAGAAGGGCCACATTTCCTGGCCATAACACACCCATTTCCCAAGTAAATTTTTCCTGTGGTTACTTGAGCAGTGATCACCCAGAACTGGGGCCGTGGCTCTTGTTGACTCTTGTGCTGGAGGAGGAGAAGCTCCCTGGGCCCCAGGGAGCCCATTATCCTTGGGTCTTGGCCTCCTAGCACATTTCAGAGTGTTGACTTGAAAGCCTTCAGTGCTTTGGGGAGTTAAGTAACCTTGGTGATCTCTTGCTGCTGTTGCTATGCAGTTAAAAATGGGATGTTAATCAGATTAAATACCTGGGAACTGGTGGCAGGTTTGGTTTTTTTTCAATGAATTTGGTTTCTTTTTTTTTTTTTTTTTTTTGAAACACTCTTACTCTGTAGCCCTTGGTAGAGTGCAGTGGCGTCATCGTAGCTCATAGCAACCTCAAACTCCTGGGCTCAAGGGAACCTCCTGCCTCAACCTCCTGAGTATCTGGGACTGTAGGTGCACACCATCACGCCCAGCTAATTTTTCTATCGTTAGTAGAGATAGGGTCTCACTCTTGATCAGGCTGGTCTCAAACTCCTGAGCTCAAGGGATCCTCCCACTGTGCTAGGATTATAGATGTGAGGCAGTGCTCCCAGCTTCCATTTTAAATTTTTTAAATTCATTTTTCTCTGAGATGTATCCTTCAGAATTTCTCTCTCTGGTTTGTTGGTTTTTTTTTTTTTTTTGAGATGGACTCTGTCTCTGTCTTAAAGGCTAGAGTGCAGTGACATCATCACATCACAGCTTACTGCAAATTCAGACTGCCGGGCTCAAGTGATCCTCCTGGCTCAGCCTACCAAGTAGGTGGGACAACAGCAGGACGACCTGGCTAATATTTTAGTGTTTTGTAGAGGCAGAGTCTCACTGTTGCCCAGGCTGGTCTTGAACTCCCGGCCTCAAGCCATCCTCCCAAAGTGCTGGGATTATAGGCAGTGAGCCACTGTGCCCATTTTTCCTTTTTTAAATGTCACCTGGTCTTGGTTTAAGCCTAATTTCCAGAATATTGCCAGTTTCAGACCTTGTTGGCTATTTCCAGAGTCCAATCTGTATTCTTGTGTCCCTGTTTATGTTTGTGAGGTTTGGAGCTGAGGGTGGGCTGGGTATCCATTCATGGGTTAGGAAGCTTTTTGGGCAAGAAGATAAGTTCCTTAAATATATTAGCTTCATTGTTCTTAAAAACACCCAGATTCAGAATAGTGTGTGCCCACTGTGTTGATTGGCTGGTTTGTAACATTGATTTTTCCTGAGAAAAGTCCTTTGGGCTACCGGGTTCAGCAGGGGTGTTTGGCACATTTGTGCTGCTTGCCACTTGATGTCTTGTCACCTTTTGATCAAACATTTTTCAATTCGTGGGTTGGGGAAACAAATAGGTGCTCAAGAATCTTGTTGTGTTGGTTGTTGATAGCTTTCAAGTGCACTGATTTTTGGCTGCCTTTGTTGTATACACACACGCACACACCGTATGTGCCAGTCTGTGGTTTCATGTACAGGTTTTGCCTTAAAGGGGGGCACTCCCCAGTGTGGAGTGTAGCGAGTGTAACGGTATTGAATTCTGCATTGTCCTGGTTGGTGGGGGGAGGGGAGGGAGTGGCAGGCTGGAGTGTGATGGCTGCAAGAGAGACACTAAGGCTCTCTGCCATAGAGGGTCAGGGCTTTCTAAGGAAGGGGGATCTGCACTTCTGACCCTCTCTTTTCCTTCCAGACGGCCTTGCTGGCATTGGCATGGGGTTAGGGCCAGGAGGGCAGCCTATTGATGCCAATCACCTGAATAAAGGCATCGGAATGGGAAACCTAGGGCCTGCAGGTGAGAATTACAGTGCGCCCTTGCTTGGGGGTTTCTGGGGAAGTTAAAGTTATTAAAAGTTAATTATTGGGATAATTGGACCTTGAGTAGTTTAAATGGAATAAAGGTTTAATTGGGACAAAATTCCCTCATTCATCTCGGCTTCATCTTGATAAAGGTATTTTTACTGAGTCGAGTTCTTTTTTTAAAAAAGCTGTTATACTGTTTCATTTTATCCTTACAACAGCCACCTGAGCTGAGATAATCATGCCATTTAGGAGGCAAGCCAGAGAGTTGGTCTTGCTCAAGGTCACACTGTCAGTTAATGACAGAGACTGCAGGTGTCCTGACCATGGGACCACAGCACTGCCATAGTACGCTAAGTACGTTGTCCAGACCCTCTTGGGCTCTCACCTGGTGTTGGCACAGCTTCTTCTGGAGGTGGGGCCTTGATAGATGCAGAGGGGTGTCGAGAGCCTCAGTGTGTGACAACACAGCTGTCATGGGGAAAACTGTGGACAGTGTTGCCTTTGTTTAAGAAGCAAGGAGTAGCTAAGGAATGAAAGGTTTAACATTTAGAATGAACTTAAACTTTGCTGTTTAGCATTTTCAGTTCAATGTACTGAGATATTTCTGTGCTATTAAGGACAATTTCATTTTTGACCTCAGACTTAGGTCTTTCTTGGAATCCTTTGAAATTACAGTGTGGATGCCCCTATCTCCTACCACTGTTAGTTTTGCACGTCCCTAGTTTCTCTTCCAGAGTCAAATATGGCTGACCTCAAAGGCCTGGGCCACAACCTTAAATGGCTCCACCAGTCTGAACCCTCACCTCATACACACCTGTGTCTGCCACCTAAAAGAAAAGGCTAGTCTTGGGGAAGGAAGCCCCTGTTTTTAGGAACTGCCTTTTATTTTGAGGATTTTATTTTTAACAGACTTTTAAAAAAATCCATTTGTTAGCTAAAAGAATCTTTCAAAAGTGAATGTTCCATTGTCTGTCTGGTAATTGTATTTCATGTTTACCATGGTCTGACTTGGTCACTGAGTAAAAAACTATGCAGACCCTACAGAAATTTGAGCCACGCAAGCTTTTAATTTTGTTAAAAGCTTAATTAGTTTTCTTGGAATGTGATCTTTTGACAGTTGAAATGGTAGGGCCTTTTCTTGACAGTTAAAGTACATTGATCATCAGGGATTTTTGTTGTTCATTTGCTGGTTTGGAATTTCTTGTGCTTTTTAAGTTCAAACGTTACTTACTGCTTTGACGTAATTTTAGTTTGCATTGACTTTTTCTTTTTAAGGAATGGGAATGGAAGGCATAGGATTTGGAATAAATAAAATGGGAGGTAAGAAATTTAAAATGAAGTACAAATGTTATCACTTTTAGGTGTAGTTTTCTCTCTTTCCTCTTTTGTTTCTTGTCTTTTAAGCCCTGCATGAAATTCTCACTTTGGTTTCTTAAAAGTTTGAGTCTAGAAATGTACCTTTCTTACCTGTGCATCTCTTGTGGTGGGTGTCTTGGCTTTTTGGTTCTGGCTTTCTCACTAACTAGCTCTGTGACCTTGGGCAATCGCTCCATCTCTCTGGTCCTCTTTTTGCTTGTCTATTCATTGAGGGGGTTGGGTCAGGTCAGTTTTTTGAAGATGTGATGCTTAGACAAGGGCCCTAGCATTTTTTGTTTTTCAAAAGCCCTTGATAAGAAAGTTCTTAGAAGAAAATGCCCTAGTTGGAACATGCGAAAACCTTTTTCTTTCCCTGTCAGTCTTAGCTGTCTTGCCCCGATGGTGCTGAAATGCAGACCTCTCTTGCAGGCATGGAGGGACCGTTTGGTGGTGGTATGGAAAACATGGGTCGATTTGGATCTGGGATGAACATGGGCAGAATAAACGGTAAGAATTGTTTCCTTCCAACCTTCACCTACCCTTTGCTGGCTGTTGACTCTTAAGTGACTTACAGGCTGCAGGCCCACTTTTAATAAATGATTTCTTACTTCCGCTTTTCTGCTGAGTCAAATGTCTGTGAATTGCCTTACATATTTCAAAAGCTAGACTTAATAATAGACTTAATTCTCTTAGTCACTAAACTCTTGAGATGTCCTATGTTCCAAGTTTCCCCAGTGTTTGTCCAGTGAAGTTTTAAAGCTTCCTCGCCTCCAGCACTAAAAAGCATGTGCACATCTGTGGTTATGTTTTGCACACTTTAAAATGGTCTCCAAGTATAAGGGATTCTTTGGAGTTTTTGATCAGGTTTACGTTTCCATAGGAGTGCTGGAATGGGTAGTTCTTAATCATCTGCCCTGGCTACAAGTTGTAGACAGAGGCATTAATAAAAACCACAGACCCCTTTAATTTAGCGTTCATATAAATTTGCATATATTCTGGTTTGCTATTATTCAAATCCTATAACCCTCCCCACCTCTTAACAGAAGTATTGTAATATTGTCATAACAGCGTGTGTTTTATTTAGTCCTTCTGAGAGCCACATAACATGTAGGTACCGTTATTCCCATTTCTTTGGAAACTGAGGCACAGAGAGTGACTTGCCTGAGGTCACGTGTCTAGTAACTGGCGGTGCCTGGATGTGAACCAGGCCGTCTGGCTCCAGAGCCTGGCTCTTCCTCTTGCGGAGATCCTGCCTTTGAGAATTGCCTCCAGCACAGTGCTTGCCCTGGGCCACCAGTGGGGCCATAAAGTGTGCACGAGAAATCAGAAGTCTTTCCTTCTGAAACACTCTGTTGGTTGACTCTTTGGACCCCCACCTGCAAGAAAGCAGCTTCTTTTATACGTAGAAACTTTTCCTGGAATGAGAAATTGGGATTTGAGTTTAAATGTTTCTTTGCTGGTCTGTGATAAGGTACGATGTGACGGTAGTACACAGCAAGCAGGAACCTTACAAGGATAGACATTAACTGTCAAACTTGAAGGAGGATATCTCGTGATGAGCTTCTTCCGGAGCACAGGGAATGGGGGCAGGACGCTTGTTGCCTTCTTCGTGGGTTCCCTGTTCTGATAAAAAGGTATCGGAAGGTCGTCACCATTAGTAACAAAGGGACAAAGTTCTGTGTATCCATGTGTGTTCGGGTTTGTCGTTAGCTCCTGTGTGCGTGGGATTTTAACAAAAAGTGAGTTTGAGAGATCCGGCTTGAGAAAATACTCCTCAACAGATTAGTCATTAGGGAATTTGGGTGGTAGCTGTGAGGAGTGGAGTGGTGCAGTCTAGAAGTAAATGGAAACCAAAGTGGGAGGGCCTGGGACCTGTGCTGCACCAGGTGACAAAGTCCTTGGTAAACTGGCAGGTGTAATTCAATAGTCAACATACGAGCCTGGGGACAGAAGAGTCACAAATGGGTGTGTGTTCTCTAGCTGGGTACACTTGGAGTCATCTCTCTCTGTCCTGCTGTTCTCCAGGGAACAGGGACCCTCTCAAAGTTCATCAGTGTTCTGAGATTTGGGCGAAGTGAGCTCTGGAGCCCTTGGGAAAGTTTAAATCACATTGGGAAAAGAATTGGTGGACATTTTGGATTAATTTAGTGTTTAGTTGGCGACCATAATAAATCCGTTATGGTCACAGGTGCTAACATTAGACTGATGATAAGTCAGATTCTTAGGGCCGATCAGTGTAGGTCAAATCTTGATAGGATAGTTATAAAAATTTTAAATCAAAAGCTTGTCAAATACCATACTGGTTTGAGGCAATATTTGATTCTGTCTTTTTTTGAGGGGAGCGAGGTGAGTGAATTGAAGTTTGCACGGGGTCCTGAGGCCTTTGCCCGCCTCGTCGGGGACACTGCCTTCTTCATGGGCCTGGCTCACGATGGAAGGAGAGCAGCAGAGCTCCGTCGTGCTGCCGCTCTGGGATTTCTCTTTTGCCCACTCTGTTGGGCTGAATGCCCCCTGCCCGCCACCCTCAGGCTAGTAGGAGTCAGGTGTATTTCCAGCATATAACATGCCATTAACCTGCGGGGTTCACCCGGGTTGCTTCAGACTATGAATATGAAGCTCACCCTTGCCAGTCCTTGTTAGTTTAAGAGATATTCCTGACGTAATGGGGAACGGCTGGTGACACTTTCTCGTCCGAAATGAATGATAGTTACAGAACATTGCAGCTCTGGCGGCGAGCCCAACAGTGGACTGCCCGGTCTGTACCACAGGCTGGTAAACCATAGCCCATGAACTAGAAGCCTGTCATTGGAACACAGCAATGCCTAATTTTGCAGCTTTATTGAGGTATAATTCGCAAACAAGGGCAGAAGTAGCCAGCAACAAGAATCGCGAAAGGCTTTCTCATACGGCTGGCAGCTGTGGTGGGCCTTTCCCCGCCAAAGCTAAGGGCTTTGCTTTTAAAAGACATTGTGGGCCAGGTGCGGTGGCTCACGCCTGTAATCCTAGCACTCTGGGAGGCCGAGGCGGGCGGATGGCTCAAGGTCAGGAGTTCGAGACCACCCTGAGCAAGAGCGAGACCCTGTCTCTACTAAAAATAGAAAGAAATTGTCTGGACAACTAAAAATATATATATAGAAAAAATTAGCCGGGCATGGTGGCGCGTGCCTATAGTCCCAGCTGCTCGGGAGGCTGAGGCAGGAGGATCGCTTGAGCCCAGGAGTTTGAGGTTGCTGTGAGCTACGCTGATGCCACGGCACTCTAGCCCGGGCAACAGAGCCAGACTCTGTCTCAACAAAAAAAAAAAAACAAAAAACTGTGAAAAATTACAAAATTGTTACCCAAACCCCATTCATCGTGTAGATGAAACCCCTCCGGTTGTCAGTGGAGACTCTTCATCTGTGGGCACATTTCTCTATTTGGGTGTGCTTCGTGTCAGAGCATGGACTTTTGTATCAGCCGTGGGTCCCAGCCTGTGCCTCACCCCTTACCAGGCATGTGACCTCGGTGAAGTTACTAAATCATTTGAGCCTCTGTTTCTTCAGAAAGGGGCAGTGGTGGTAGAGGGTAGCAGGTGTGTGGGTGGTTGTGAGGAGTCAGTGGCCCGATAATGCACACTAAGCCCTTGGCGCAGGGCGCGAGTTGGGTGCCCAGTAGGTGGTGCCTGCCGTGGCCCTTCTGCAGCCTCTCACGCGGTGAGTGCCTGGCGTGCCCAGCATGTGGCTGTGATGGAAGTTGTAAGTTAGTCCTTGAGGGACTAAAGGTAGGTAGGTTGTTTTCAGGGGTTCACTTGTGGTGACTTTTAAGCAATTAAGGATGAATAATGGCTTCCCTGGAAGAATTTGGCACACCGGCATGGTGGTGGCCGTTGGGCGTGTCTGTAGTTTTGTTTTTAACGTCTAAAACGTGAGGGCATTCCTGGAAAGGCCTGGGGTAATACTTTTTCCACAGAGATGGAGCATGGCATGGGTGGAACATTTGAGAGAGACTTTGCCAGAAACGAGATGGGAATGTCTCGAAGCTTTGGAGAGCCCCCTGGCAGAGGAATGGATAAGAAGGCCCCACAGGCCCCATGTGGGCGGGGTCCTCCCTCTGGGCTACAGGCTGCCAGGCTGCCAGACATTACCCTGATGTCAGGGGTCTTACTTAGGCAAAGTCTGCTGTTTTTCCTTGGGCTTTTAAAAAAGCGTATTTTTTCTAGACCTAGGTAAAAACTTTTGGTCCTTTAATTTTTTGTTGATGTCAATAACACCATCTGTCTTTTAGTCTTTTCAAATGGCTTCTTTTTAAAAATTGGCAAAAGGTTTTTGCATGCTGTGGGAAGAAAACTGCATTTACAAACCCTGCTTGCTCTCTAGCCCTGGCAGGGTTTTCGGGCCCTCAGAAGCGGGGCAGGAGTCCCCTACTCCAGGGCGCGTTGGTGTTGTGGTTGAGTCAGCAGGATGGAGTCACCGCTCCCCTGTGCTTTTCAAAGAGGTCTGGGCTGACGAGGGAGGCTTTCTCACGGTGGAAAGCCTTGGGTTTTTGGGCCCACCTAAATGCAGAGAAATTCTTTTTACAGTTTTGGGTACTTCGCAGAGCAGTTTCTTTTTCGTGGCTGTCTTTCTGCATTTAGAGTTTCGATGTTTCTGAGAATATCAGTTTAATTCTCTGTCGTTCGTGTGGAGTGAGGAGATTGGCCGTTCGTGGGCTCTGAAGTCGTTTCTCTGAAAGGCCGGAAGAGCATGGCCACCCCCGTCTGTCTACCTTCCTCTGCTTCTCATCCTGCGCAGGTGCCTGGGGGCAGGGTGCGAGGGTGTTAAGCTGTTTATATCTAGTTTCTGTTGGCTGCATTCTTAGAATTTACCAAGGCCCTGCAAAGGTTTTCTTCGGATTCACCCTTCAGCTCCTGAGTGGGGCAAGATTCTTAATTCTTCAAGTTGTCTCTAGGCCTCCTGTCTGCTTTGTGTCCTTTTTGAAGGTCAGGAACTACTGGAATCTGTTTCCCAGCGTGGACCGTTGGTTGTTTGGTGGAGACTTTTGTTTCTCTTTTTCTCGGTGACCATGGTTAGGTATGCATGATTTTCAACTTACTAGGCCACCAGTGAGGACTGCCTTTATTCTCATCTTGCTGGCTGTGGCTGCCTATAGCTTTATTCCAGATTGTTCTAGAGCTTTAGAATTTCAGGGGCAAGTTCATATCTTTATGTGATCAGGTTGGTCAAAGTCTCCTACTGCCATGACTGGCTTCATTTTTTGTATGTTTGGGAATGGTAGGGTATTTAAGAAAATATTTTAAAACTTATTGTCATTTAACTGCACATACCAATTTGTGGATGCCTATGGCAAGAACAGATGACGTGACTGTCCTCCCACAGGAACTCTTCCTTGCTGTGAGCCTTCAGGCTGTTGCCACTGCGTGGCACCTCGTCTCTGTGATGAAGTTGGCGGTGGCATCCTGCCTGGTGTGCGGCTCGTGCACACCAGGAGGTGGATGTGGGCTTCTTGCCTGTGAGGTTACTTTGTGTGGCCACAGGAAACTTCCTGTCCTGACCTGAATAGAAACATCTGCAGGGCTTACTATCTCCTGCTGCTTTGGCCCCCTCTTTCTGATGGGGACGATGGAGTCCTGTCCTGGAATTCCCAGCTGCCACATGTGATCAGACCCAAGTGAATAAAATGATCTTTGTACCAAATAAAATATTGAAGTTGGGGTTTTAGGGAGGTTGCCTGGGTTGGATTTCAGACTCAGTTCTTGATCTCTTTTTTCTGGGTTGTTTACCTGAGAATTGAATCACTGGTGCTGCTTTCTGGGGTGCCTACCTTCTCTTACATCAAGGCAGTAGATCTTGGGACTTCTTTGTGCAAACAGCTTACACTTGGTCCTTCAAAAATATAGATAGGTCTGTGGTCTTTGATCTTGGAGGGTATGGTGCAGTGAGGACACCACACTAGGATGGCTCAGGACAGCGCCAGAGGCCAGTCCATCGAAGTGTCCTAGTGAGGAAGCGCGGGCTCTAGATGGTAGTCGAGACACTCTGCTCAAGCACTGGATCTGCAGGAGTGCAGGGGCTCCGTGCCGGGGGTGCATTTGCAGCTGGAGGGGCTGGGGTCCAAGTGGGCTTGGCACAGGCAGTGGATGTGCTGCAGGTGGAGTGGCTAATGCCATTGGGTGCAGAGGCTTCGAGGTGGGGTCTGCCCGGGGCAGGGGATGAGCATGTGCAGAACAGATTCCCGCTGGGAGTCAGTGCAGGGAGGCATGCGGATGCCCATGGGAAGTATCTGGCCTTTGTCTTCAGATCAGTGCCTGGATGAAAGCCCTTGCAGGGGATGATTGAATCTAAGTAGTATCTTAGGAGAGCAGCCTAAGCTCAGGCACAACCAACGGAACCACAGGTGTCATGGAAGAGTAACTCCATACTTGCTAGCAGGCTGAAATCTGTTTTTGTTGTTGTTGTTGTTGTTGTTGTTGTTGTTGTTAAGACAAGGTCTCACTCTGTTGCCTGGCCTAGAGTGCAGTGGCTTCTTTATAGCTCAGTGTAGCCTCGAACTCCTGGGCTCAAGCCATCTTCCTGCCTCAGCCTCCTGAGAGTAGCTGGGACTGCAGGGATGCACCGCCACACCTGGCTAATTATTTTTACTTTTTTGGAGAGATGGGGTCTCTACAAAGTCCACGCTGGCCTCAGACTCCTGGGCTCAAGCAGTCCTCCCGCCTCAGCCTTCCAAAGCGCTGGGATTACAGGCGTGAGCCACCCTACCCAGCCTGAAGTCTGTTTCTTAGTCGACTTCCCCACCTCCTTCCTTAGCAGCTAGTTGGAGTACAAGAAACAGCTGATTTGTGGTTATGGTCATAATACAAAATGTGCTTTGTGGCCGGTGTCCAGGTTGCTGAGCATGTCCTCTAGGACCAGAGAAGGTGGGTACAAGTGAGTATCTTCTACATAACAAAAGAGTGACCAGAAACTTGAAACGGTAACATTAATAACATTTGACAACCTTTAAAGAGGCTCAGCGAGCAGCGGTGCTTTCTGTTTGTGACGTGTGTGTCTGTGTGTGTGTGGTTGAGGGTGTATTTATTTTCCCAAAGCTTTGTCAGCTAGTCATTATTATACGCACTTCATTTCAGGCAGGGCTGGCGTGCTCAGGTTGTGGGAGTGTTTCCGCACACAGCTCATCAGTTATGTGATTTTCCGAGCGCTGTGTGCAGGCGCTTACTGGCTTCGCCATTGAGGCTGTAAGTGGAGCTGTAGCTTCAATTTGCTGTAGGGTAATGAGAGGTGCTGATTGGCTGCAGGTGGATGAAATGTAGGCTTCGGCCTTCTGAACAGGAAGTTCCAGAGAAAGGGGCCTTAGTTTGTGGCTCAGGTGAGATGGGGAACCCTCAGTCCTAGGGGTCTGGACCAGCTTAGAAAACTGTGCCACTGGGCAAGTGCCGACAGCCCTGTTCTTGCACTGCCCAAGTTCAGTCCATGGACGCACACAGCTCCTAGCTCTGCTGGGCGCATTCGCAGGTGACCCGCAAACTGGGCCTCAGACTCTGGAGCTACATGGATCCTAAGCATTGTGACCCATCATCAAGGACTCTTCTAGTTTTCTGCGAAATTATCTTGTCTGTATGTGTGTATTTCTCATCCCCTTCCCCTTTCCCTTTTTCTTTCTTTATTTATATTTTTTATTAGTATTTCTACTCTGGAATCTATAATGAGCAAATTTCTATTACTATAGAGAAATTTGGCTAATTTTTTTTTCTTCCTGATTTCCTTAGAAATCCTAAGTAATGCACTGAAGAGAGGAGAGATCATTGCAAAGCAGGGAGGAGGTAGGAAACGCTTAGTTTGATGTTTGTTTTCTAGAACAGGCTGTTACTACCCGGGATAGTAGAGTGTGTAGTGAGATGCTCGGGCTCTGACAGACTCCCGGGGAGGGGGGCCAGCTCTCCCTCTCCTAGCTGTGTGATGTTTGGCAAGTCACTGAACCTCTCTGTTTCTCATCCTAATCTGTAAAATGGGGGTGTGATAGTACCTCTGGGTTGTTGTGAAGAGTAAATGAGCTAATGCACGTGTGCACTTACATAAGTGCTGTGTAAGTGTTAGCCATTGTCATTATTATAATACCCTTGTGATTTGGGGACTTTCTTGTTTCCATACTCCAAAATTGTAAATTCCTAGAAGTAAATATTTTTTCCGTATATAAACCTGATTGTAAGAGTGAAAGTACACCTAATAGATAATAAATGCTTACTAAAATATACACGTGTACTCGTTATTAAAATTCAGAAAATTTTTGAAGAAAGTAGGTATTTTCTGAAGTCCCACTGCCCAGTGATGAATTTTGGCCTATATTCTTGATAAACAGTTTGATCTATATTCTTCCATAATGCAGTTTAATGGGTACTTAGAACTAAATATGCTTTTCAGCCCAATTTTCCTCAAGGCTCTGAGTGTCTTGGTATTTCCTTGGCATCTCCCCTGTTGTGGTGGGCTGGTTCTACAGCTCCAGACCGGCTCTGCTTCTTCCTAATTCTCTGCTGTTAGCATTGGGAATCTCCTTGTTTCTGATGCCACTGGGCAAACTACCCGCCCTTGCCAGGTCCCTTACCTTTTCCTGTTACAATGAGAGGAAGTTGGGTGGTTTCTGAGACATTTCTGCTCTGAAAGTCAGATATTCTTAAAGTTGGGCCTGTTTTTGGCCACTGAGTATGCTGCTATTCAGCTAAGTAACCAGGCACGGAGAAGTGGAGTGACTTGTCGAGGTCACAGCCTTGATCACTTAGAGAACCGGTTGGATTTGCATCTTGGACTAGGCTGCTTGGTCAGTAATGGGCTGGCTTTGGACTGGACCACCATTCCCAGTGGGGCCGTGGTGGTGAAGCTTGAGAGAGGGGCCTTGCATTCAGCATGTGCAAAGGTGGTGGGTGGTGGCCTTACCAGGGGAGCCAGACCCTCCCTCTCCAGAGTTGCCAGCACCATAGACAAGGGTCCCTGTGAACTGCTGACTGACCCTGGGCCTCTTCCCAAGCCTGCTCTGCAGTGCCACTGACGTCTGCCTTCCAAAGCCAGCAAAGTTAGACACAGGTGTCCCTGGCAGTGAGGTTCCTGGAAGTGGCCAGCTGTGTGCATTTGTGTACAGAGCATCTGCTTCGGTGCTTCTGTTTGTTTTTTCTCTCTGCTTGATTATGTGGCTGTCTAGTCACTTGTCTGTGCCCTGGCCGTGCTAAGGAAATGCAGCCAGACTGGCCACCGGCAGGGCACCTTAGAGGGACAGGTGGGGGAGGGTAAAGGTTGTGAGTGACTTTGCGTCATCTCCATATGATGCCTGTCACTGGGCGGCCCTCCTGAATGTGGGGTTTCCACGCCTTCTCCAAGGGCTTTTCTCAGTGTCTAATGAAGGGGAAACCTCAGAGGTCTCAGGAATTGACATGTGTGGCTCACAGAGCTTGTCACAGATAGTAGCACCTGAGAAGCCACACAGAGGTGGCATTTTGCTCTTCGTAAATGTCATTGCAGAAATCGCAGCTGTGCAGCGTAGGAAGAATGATAAGGACCCCGTGTACTTACTGCGCAGCTTTTAACAGTTGTCAGCACTTGAGGGGTGTCTCAGTGGGAAATCATTGCAGGGCTTAGTTCCCGACCTGTGCTTGTAAACTGAAGCGCCCAGGCCTGGCATTGTGTGCACACACGTGCACCAGTCCCTGACTCCCACCTGTGTTTTGTGTCCCTGTTTCAGGTGGAGGTGGAGGCAGCGTTCCCGGAATTGAGAGGATGGGCCCTGGCATTGACCGCATTGGCGGTGCTGGCATGGAGCGCATGGGCGCAGGCCTGGGCCATGGCATGGATCGCGTGGGCTCCGAGATCGAGCGCATGGGCCTGGTCATGGACCGCATGGGCTCTGTGGAGCGCATGGGCTCTGGTATTGAGCGCATGGGCCCGCTGGGCCTCGACCACATGGCCTCCAGCATCGAGCGCATGGGCCAGACCATGGAGCGCATTGGCTCGGGCGTGGAGCGCATGGGTGCCGGAATGGGCTTCGGCCTGGAGCGCATGGCCGCTCCCATCGATCGTGTGGGCCAAACCATTGAGCGCATGGGCTCTGGTGTGGAGCGCATGGGCCCTGCCATCGAGCGCATGGGCCTGAGCATGGAGCGCATGGTGCCCGCAGGCATGGGGGCTGGCCTGGAGCGCATGGGCCCCGTGATGGATCGCATGGCCACTGGCCTGGAGCGCATGGGCGCCAACAACCTGGAGCGTATGGGCCTGGAGCGCATGGGCGCCAACAGTCTGGAGCGCATGGGCCTGGAGCGGATGGGCGCCAACAGCCTTGAGCGCATGGGCCCTGCCATGGGCCCGGCCTTGGGCGCTGGCATTGAGCGCATGGGCCTGGCCATGGGTGGCGGTGGCGGTGCCAGCTTTGACCGCGCCATCGAGATGGAACGTGGCAACTTTGGAGGAAGCTTCGCAGGTTCCTTTGGCGGAGCTGGAGGCCATGCTCCTGGGGTGGCTAGGAAGGCCTGCCAGATATTTGTGAGAAACGTGAGTGTCTCTCGGTGCTGCTATGCATGAAGGGAGAAGGGAGGCAGGGGTTGGTGGGACTGAATGGTGGCAGGTCTAGGTCATTGGTGATGCCCCCGATGGGGAGCCAGGTAATACGAATGGCACGCCTCGTTCCCAGAGGTTGGTGCTGGTGGGATGAGGAGGGAGTGTGAGAACTTTTGGCACTTGTATGGCAAGAACGTTGGGTTCTGGGAGAGGCTGGGCTTTTCCAACTTGCTAGACTACAGAGCACTGTGAGCTAAAAGGCTCTAGTTTGTGATCCTGTGGCTTGAAGAGCGACCAAGTCTTGGCAGGATGATTCAGAGAAAGAGGTGGCTGTAAATTGAATTATCTGTCCTAGCTCAGCCACCGTTAGCCACGGTTGACGGATTCTGTGGGCCCCATGGCACAGGCCCAAAGCATCCCAGATAGAGTCTCAGGAGTGAACTGGCTGTGTCACCTCACAGCCTTGTCCCAGATAGACTTGTTTTGTTCCCTGCTCAGTCTGCAGGGCAGCCAGCTTCTGTGAGCCATAAATCCTTGAGGTGGCCTCGGAGCCAGCTGTGAGGTCTGTGGTAGGGCTTGGCGGATTGTACATGGCTCTTCTTTCTCCCCCCAGCTCCCATTTGATTTCACATGGAAGATGCTAAAGGACAAATTCAACGAATGTGGTAAGTGTGCGGGAAGGGCTTGCTAGGTGCTTTCGTGTGCTTGCGGCTTGTTGGTGACGCCCCCGAGTTGAGCAGTGAAGCTTCCTCCCTGGTCTTCACAGCCCCCCATCGACTCCGGGGGATCGCTGGCCCTTGCCCGTTTTCTGCCTGCGCAGATACTCAGGCAGGTTGTTGAGCGTCCTGTTACGTGTCACGCTTTTCACCTGTGTTCCCATTGCATCCTTAGCTTTCTTTTTTTCTTCCTATTTGGGGTTTTTGAAAGGAGTCAGTGTTGTCCCCATTTCACAGATGTCAGGCAAAGTCGCCTTCCTAAGGGTGCTTGGCTTCTAGGTGGCAAAGCTAAATAACCATGTCCCAGACAGGGTCGCTTTCTCCCCCAGCATGGTTAGTTCGGTGGCCCTGGGCACGTGCAGCACTGTGTAGAGGTGAGGCTCGGGCTGCTTGCCTGCTATGTCGACATCAAGCCTGAGGAGACTTGGAGGCGGCTGCCTCGGGGTTCTCTGTCCCTGTCTCAGCAGTGGCTCGGATTTCACCACCGTCGCTGTTTCTCCCTGGGTCTTCTCTCAGGGCAAGCTGTCGAGTCACGGCCCACTCCTCAGTTCCCACACTCGAGTGAGATATTCCGAACAGTCAGGTGGGATCACGCCACTCCCCCTGCTCCCGAGATCCCCGGAGGGCCCTGTGCCTGCAAAGGGGAGTCCAAACTCCAGCCTCTTGAAGGCTTGGTCCCATCCTCCTCCGTCTTCCTCCTGTCCCTGAATCTGAGCCACAAGTGCTGCAAGTCCCCAAAATGCTCTGGTGCCAGCTGTTACCAGCAAGTCTTCCTTCTGGTGCATTTCCACGTATGCTCTTTCAGCACTTCCCTGAGAGACCCCCACCATGTTGGTCCTCTCCTTGGCAGAGCTAGTGCTTCTGGAATGGTGGGCCTCCAGCTCCATTTGCACGGTCATGTCCTTGGCGCTCACCTAGAACTCTGGGTCTGTAGGGTGCGTACTCTGCAGACCTGACCCGCTTCTGCAGTGCTGACATGTACCCCGTCGCTAATAGTTGCTTGACTGAATAAGCGTGACCTGCTCACTCACTGTGACTGGGCTTACGTTGGGGCAGTGCAGAGGTGTCAGTTGGATTGGCGATGACTTTGTAACCGGGGTGGTGGCATATTGAAAATGAAGCCTCTAAAATTTGCCTATGAAGTTGGCTTTAGGTGGCCCCTTCTTTTTTGAACCTTCTGGAATGTAAAGCATACATCCGAAGCCTCCAGGAAGGTTTATCGTGGTGCACTCAGACTGTTGTCCTGTTAGCAGGAGAATGGCAATGTGGCTGAGGGCCCGTAGTGGCTGGTTCCTGCCATCGTGTTCTGAGCGTTCGTGCTCCAGGCGTGGGGGCCTCTCTGCTTTTTGACTTTGTCAACCAGAATCCAACAGGTGCTCTGGGCCGAGCAGGCCCAGACAGGCTGAGCTCTGGGTTTGCCTGATGAGTGTGGTCTCCTCTTCCTCCCTGCGCCAGGCCACGTGCTGTACGCTGACATCAAGATGGAGAACGGGAAGTCCAAGGGGTGCGGAGTGGTGAAGTTCGAGTCCCCAGAGGTGGCCGAGCGAGCCTGCCGGATGATGAACGGCATGAAGCTGAGTGGCCGGGAGATTGACGTGCGAATTGATAGAAATGCTTAAGCAGTTGCCTTTTTTAAACATCGATACCAGACCTCTGAATTTGTATTTTTTCTTGTTAACCATTTTAATTTGTTGGCTGGATGTATAAAGATGTTTAAAAAATTCAGTTGCTTTTTGGGGTAATTTGAATTACTTTTTTAATGACTGGGGTTCCATTTGACTGTTTGCATTGAGATTGCAATGTGCGCAATTTTTTTTGTAGTTCGTGGCATCTTGTTGACATCAAATATGACTTTGATAATAAATACCAGTTCCTGAAATGGGCATGCCCGTGTGTTTGTGTTTCGGGGCGACCATCTGAGGTTTGGGGAGCTGGAGCCGAGGGGCTTCCGGCTTCCCTCAGAGCAGTGACCATTGGGGATCTCTCCCCGTTCTTGCTTGTCCGGGCCCCCCGGGGTGGGAGGACCTTGGAAACTCTTGTGTGGAAACTGCCTGCTCCCTGGTCGTTAATTCCCCAGTGCTGGTAACGGAGTGTTTAGACGGGGTCCGCAAAGCCGCCGCCCCGTCTCCTCCTGTGCCCTTTCCGCAGGGCACAGGCCCTGTGTCAGCCTCATTTCCAGGTGGGCTTTTCTTTGCCAAAACAGACCGCGCAGTATGCAGTTTCCGGGCACGATCCCCTGTCAGAGGTTCGGGCTGAATTTGATACCCAGGCTCTGTCAGGATTGGTTGTTGTCCCCCCTCAATACCATGAAGTGCCTCGCAGGTCACCAGTGCAGACAGGTGTGTGCAGCCTTGTGGAGCCCCGGCTGCTGCTGTCCTGCTTGGCTGCGGAGGGTCGCAGGGTATGGGCGCACGTCCTGCTCAGCTCCCCCCGCCTCCCTTCCTGGTGACAGGTGGGTCTGATCACCCACGGTCGTCCCACCTTGATCCCTGAGGACTAAGCCCATGGAGGGTGGTGTCCCCCAGACACACCCCCTGCCTGGCACTTGACCAGGTGGCTTCCTGTGTGTGCCAGTCAGGAGGCAAGAAGAGACAGGAAGCAGGGGTTGCTTTAAAGAGGGGCTTTATGCGGCCAGATGGGAGCCTGGCATCCCTGTGACTCTGCCAAGCCAGGATGCGGGGCTCCTGGGTAAGTGGGTGCTGGGCCGGTGGCCGTCCTGGGTGCCCACGCCTGCAGCTTCACGGTCCCCGGGGCAGCGCTTGGCTCTCCAGAGGGTCTGCGGAGGAAGGGTGACTCCCATCAAGCCCCTTCCCCAGAAGCAGGGTAGCCCCCAGGTCGTCACCGTGTCCTCTCCAGCCCTCCCAGAGCACCCACGTACCCCAGAAGCCAACGTCGTCGTACACCTCCGTTTCCCTGGCAGAAAGCACAATTGGGTCAGCACGAAGCACCCTGGCCCATTGCCCCCCAGCCCCCCACGGCCAGGGCACTCACAGGGGCAGGAGGGCTGTCCTGGGCACGTAGCCGTCTGTGGAGAGAGCAGGCTTGGGTGGGTTCTGGGCCCGGGGAACCCAGGCGGCCGCCCCGGGTCTGCGGGGCCAGGGTCACTCACACTTGCCCTTGGGGTCCCGGCACAGCATCTCCTCTTTGCTGGTGTACTCTATCACCTCCAGGATCTCCCCGCGCCGGATGCCCAGGTGCTTGCCGCCCCCGCGCCGGGTCCTGGCGTTGGGGTCGATCATCATCTTCGTGTGAACCACAATCTCCCCTTCGAACTGCAGGGTGAGACGCCAAGCGCTTTTGCTCGTGCTGTCACTCCTGGGGACCCACCTGTCGTTTTTCTGAGGACGGAATTCATGGGGCCCGGGGGCCAGCCCTCCCAGGACTCTTGCTTGGCTTGGCATCTGCACCTTGAACTTCTTCCGGAACTCTCTCTCGGCTTTCTCTGCCTTCCTGATCTGCTTCAGCAACTTCGGGTCCGTGGGCGGCACCTGCGGTGGCTGGGAGGCCTTCTTCTTCCTGATCCCCCCAACCCAAGGAATCGGGGTGCCTGTGAGCAAGACGTGCTCCTCCTCTTCCCAGGGCTCCTCCTTCCACTGTCCTCCCAGAGCTCGGCCCCACCCTGTCCTCCCTGCTCTGCCCCGTGGCACCTGGGCACCGGGTCTTGTGGTGGCCTCCTGGCGGCTTGCTGGGTCAGTGGCGTTTCGCCTGGGGGTGGTGAGGACAAGAAGTCAGGGCAGGCACCGTCGTCAGCTCAGCCTGTACCCTGGTGGCTGGATCTCGAGTGAGCCCCGCCTGTGTGAGGTCCCCTCCCAGCCCCCACCCTGCCCACCTTATCCCCAGGCCTTTTGGGGGAGGGGCGAGTTATCAGTTCTAGCGGGTGCCCGTTTCCTTCATTCCTGCCGTTTCCTTCATTCCTGCCGCGTGCTAGGTGTGGCGGAAACTGCTGGACCACTCATTGTGACCCTCACGGCAACGTTTTTCACGCTAGTAGGTGATACTGTCATTCCCAAAGTGCCCGTGAGGAAATAAAGGCTCAGAGAGGTCAAGGAAGCAGCCCGAGGTCGCCCAGCAGCTAAGTGGCAGAGGCAGGATTGATTTGTAGGCCCATTTCACGTCTGCCTTTTAGAGCAGGTTAGGTTCTGGGAACTATAATGAGACTTGGGCGAAAAATGAGGCAGAGGCGGGAGGACAGGGAGAGGTTGGTCAGTGGGTGCGAAGGTAGAACTGGCCGGAGTGAGTTCTGGTGTTCTGTTGCACAGCAGAGTTGCGAGGGTTAATGTTGCGTATCACAAAACAGCTCAAAGAGGCTTTTGAATGTTCTCACCAGGAAAAGATGATAAATGCATGAGGTGATGGATAACTTCAACACGTGTATCAAAACATCAAATAGTGCCCCATAAATGTGTACAGTTACTGTGTGTCAATTTAAAAAAATACATATTTTTTAAAAGCCTCCAGGGTGGGGTTCTGGGGCTGGTGACCGATGGTGAGACTATAGATGGAGGGGTCTCCCAGGGTGAGGGCCATGTGTGCCCTCTCTGTCACTACCTGGCAAACCACCAAGCTTCCAGGTTCGAGCCTGCTGGCCAGAGGTTTGGCTTCGGCCAAACCTGGACCCCCAGGTTGGTGAAGGGTCCGGAACTTGGGGCCCCAGCTTGCCCTCTCTGAATGACTTAGAGGGGTATCTGGGTTGTACCTGTTCACCCCGACAGATGCTGAGCTCGGCCATCCACAGTCCCTCCAACTGCTTGTGCCTCTCTTGGTCACCCAGCCAGGAACAAACCTGGCTTTGGCAGCCCAGGGCCCCTGCAGACCCAGCACAGCCAGGAGCACTTACCTGCAGCGTGACCCTGAGCAGGCCACTCTCAGCAAGCCCTGCCTTCCCCAGAGGGCCTGCTCACTTCCTGGGAAAGGCTGGCCCTGCCCCCTTCCAGAGGAGCCCCCCTCCCCCCCACTCTCCAAGAACCTCTGGAATAGAGCTGCTCCTAACCCGGTAGGGTGGGGAGGGGTGGGGAGGGTGGAGCGTGCCTGCAGGGCTGCTGGGAGTGGCCCAAAGCTGGCTGTGACTGGTCCAGTCTCCCTTTTTTTTTTTCTTTTCCCTTTTCGAGACAGGGTCTTTCTCTGTCACCCAGGCTGGAGTACAATGGCGCCATCATAGCACAGTGCAGCCTTGAACTCCTGGCTCCAGCGATCCTCCTGCCTCAGCCTCTCAAGTAGCTGGGATTACAGGCGTGAGCCACCACGCCTGGCTAGATTTTTCTATTTTTTTGTAGAAATGGTGTCTTGCTCTTGCTAAGGCTGGTCTTGAACTTACGGCTTCAAGCAGTCTGCCTGCCTCAGCCTCCCAAAGTGCTGGGATTACAAGCATGAGCCACAGGCTTGGCCTGGTCCAGACTCTTAACAGCTGCCCTCCTGGCCATCTGCATCCTCAAGAGCGGCCACAGAGCCTGCCCTGGAGCGGAAGCAGGATCGGCCCTGCCAGGAAGCTGTGTGCTAAACTGGGAGGTGTCGCAAGCAGCTCCTGGGGAGAGCTCAGGAGAAGCAGAAGGGGCCCAGGAAGGATCAGCAAGTGCAGCCGGGTTTCTGTAGCGGGACCCCAGGCTGGCGGCGAGAGCAATGGCATGCCAACGGCAGAGCTCTGTGTCCTGGCTGTGTGAGCTAGGGCTTCCCAGATCCTCCAGCTTGCACCTCTGTAAAATGGGGGTGACATTGCTTTGGTGGGAGGTGAGATTCGGGGACATGCGCACAAAGTGCTTGCACGGAAGCCCTTTGTGTTTTCACCGAGGCGTTAACCCTGCCTCGGTGAAAGGCCTACTCAGCCTTCGCCCCACCTCACTTAGAAGAAAGACAAGAGGGTCCTTTGGGACCTCAGAGCAGACAGTGCCCTGAAGGCGGGGCTGCCTGGGGTTCTGGACGCCACACCTGCCCGCAGCCCACGCCTGTCTGCCTCCAGGGTTTGGTGCCCCGGCAGGCCAGCAACAAACCTCTGCCCTTGGGGCTGGAGCCAGAGTCGTCCGGGGGCTCCACGTCGTCGTACATCTCGTAGATCTCATCTGGGTCCCTGCAGGGGATACCTGAGATGAGGCCTCGCCCAGCCCCGCAGCTCACGCCCATCCACGTTTACTGCCCACACTCACTGCTGGGGGACTTCCGGTTGTCGGGCCTGGAAGTGGATCCCGGCAGAAGAGCGGGCCTGGAAGTGGATCCCGGCAGAAGAGCGGGTCCTGCGTAGATCTGCAGGGAGAGAGTGCGGGAGGGAGACCGCTCTGCCCACCCGCAGCCCCCAGCGCCCCCTTTCTGCCTGTGCAGCCCGCCCGCCCTCACCCACCTGCGGCTGCCCTGGGCGGTCTCCAAAAGCGCTGGATGTCTAAGGGGCCTGGGGGCAGCGGAGGCTTGGCTGGAGGGGGTCCCAGGCTGCTGACAGAGGGCAGAGGCCTCCTCCGGGGTGCTTGGCCGGGTTTGAGGCCTCCTGACCTCCAGTGGGGTGTCCTGGGGGCTCCTAACCCAGGGCTGAACAGAAGCCGG
This sequence comes from Indri indri, assembly GCA_004363605.1. Lineage (NCBI taxonomy): Eukaryota > Metazoa > Chordata > Mammalia > Primates > Indriidae > Indri > Indri indri. The sequence continues at coordinate 580 of RJWJ010013657.1, read as the reverse complement.
TGGCTGGAGCCCGCAACGGCAGTGGGCAGTGAGCTCTCCGAAACCGAGCTAGGGAGCAGGGGCTTTCTAGGGAAGTCACCGAAGAGCTCGGTCTGCAGGTGCCTCTTGGGCAAAGCATTGGGCTCAGGCTGTGACAACTTGCGGGGTGGCCCTCGGTGCTCGGGCTGCGGAACCTTCCTGGGGAAAGAATTGAACTCGGGCTCCGAGGATGTCCTGGGGAGGCCCCCTAGCTCGGGCTGCTGCAGAGGCTTCTTGGAAGGCACTTTGAATTCGGGCTGCCGTGGCCTCTTAGGAAGCACACTGACTTCAGGCTCCGAGGATGTCCTGGTAAGGTCTCCAAACGCGGGCTGCAGGGGCTTCTGGGGGAGGTCACCCAGAAGAGGCTGTGGGGCCTTTTTGGGAAATGCACTGAAGTCCGGCTTCGGGGAGTGAGTGTGGGGCTCGCTGGGCTCAGGCTTTGAGAGGGGTGTCTGAGGGACCTCGCTGAACTCGGGCTGCGGCAGGGACTTCTTAGGGAGGCCTCCGACCTGGGGCTGGGGGGGTTTTTTAGGGTACACGTTGAACTCAGGCTGTGGGGGCT